>JAQZBX010031976.1:5402-26174 GCA_029593785.1 Cabassous unicinctus
TTTCCTGTTTTGTTTTTTTTTTTTCTTTCCAATATCTTAAGGTGACCATTTAGCTCATTGATTTCTAGCCTTCCTTCTTTCCTGCTATCCCCTTAAATATTCTATTTCCTCTAATTTCACTTATGATGGTGTGTCTGTTTATTTGTTTGATTCATTTGTAATCAAGCTGTACATTTCATTTTATTTTTTGCTTGAAGAATGTTCTTTAATTTTCAAACCTTAATATTTTTTGTAATTGCATTCTAAATTAATTCCATTCCAGTTAGAAGATATGACTTGCACAATACCAGGTCTTTGAAAAATGTGAGTCTTATTGTTGCTTAATAGCTCTTAGCCTCAACAATGTTTTCTCTTGCACAAATCAATGACACTTAGCAGCAGCCTCCCAACTCCATTGTCCTAATAATTCTGCCATACCTCTCAAATGTGCGAGACAGTGTTAGAGTCGTGCCCCTTCCATTTGTGCCTCATGGCATTACCCCACGGTGAAAATCTTAGTAGTTGCACAGTTATAGCAATCTAGGAATTCCTAATACCCCAGAACCCACCAGTGATGTGATACTGCCCATTGCCATCCAGCTGCTGAGTAATCCACAATTCCATCCTTAGAATCACCTTCCTAGCATCACTTCTGCATTAGCTGCCTTTGGTCAGGTTCCTTAGAAGCAAAACCAAAGACAGAGAGATTTGTTGAAATAATTTATTTGGGGATTCCTTCTGTAAGCAGTTAAGTGAGTAAAACAGGAAAGAGTAGGGTATAAAAGCTAAGCAAGAATGTGATCTCAACTGAAGACTAGCTTCAGACTGATGCCACTAGGAAGTTCTAGACTTACGTTATCCGATATAAATATAACAGGAACCACAAATGCAGTCACAGCTGTAATTTAAAAATTGTAGTAGTCTCATTAAAAATAAGTAAAAAAGAAACAGATGAAATTCTTCTACTATCCTATTTCTTTCAATCTAATACATCCATAATATTATCGTTTCAATGAGTACTCAATGTAAAGAAATTAGTAAGGAGATATTTTACAGTATTTTTTGTATTATATCTTTGGAATCTGTTTACACCTCTCAATCCAGGCTGGCCAAATTTCAAGTGCTCAGTAGGCACATGTGGCTGGTGGCCTCTTGTGTGGCACACTTGGAGCTTGAGTTGCCCTGTAGAGTTATTACCACTTTAAGAGGCAAGGTGACCAGATATCCGTACTCCAGTGTGAGCTATTGGCCAAGGTTGGCCTCCAGCAAGGTGCAGGCTTTTGGTGCCCTGACTCCCATTTGGCCCTGCCCAGCATTTTGGAGAAGGAAGCAGCTTTGTGCACCTATCACCCAAGGTCTTTTTATTAATATATGTGCCTTATCCTCTAAATAAGTCATCATTTCAATATCCTCATTGAAGTAATGAAAGTCACAAATCCTCTTTGTCTCACTTTGTCTCCTCATCCATTCTTTGATCACTTATTTTGTTAAGGCCCTCATCTATGCAAGCCTGGTGTTTTGAGCATGGTGAGATGATGGTGGTCTCTGCCTTCAAGAGGGTGCCAAGCCACGGTGTGTCTCTATGTAGGAGGTGTCCATATAAACCTTTCCATGGAGCTGTAAGTCTGCTGCCAGTGGAACAGATAAGTGGAAGACCTCTATCCTTTTGAGTGGAATATTATAATTCTACTTCTCTGATATACTTCCTTGTTCTTAGGAAAAGTCACGTGTGCAAAGCAACACAACATCCCCAATTGACTAAATAGACACAAGATCATACAGAAATGTCTGCATTTACTTACTAAGGCTAATGCTATGACTTGAATGGACACAGTATTTCTGTGGCTGCTGCAATCACCAACCATCACCTCCTTCCTTTATTGGTGGAATCTTCAAATCCACTCAGAGCTGGGCACTGTTATGCCTTTATGGATAAGAAATGGGAGGCACAAAGGTAGTAGGAGGTAGAGTCAGCATCCAAAGTCATCTTCCTTTGGATCCAAAGGCACATACCTGATTGCCTCCTTGTATGACCACGCAATAGATATACTTTTAACACAATACAGTTGCATTGTTTAGTATCAGTTTCTAGAAGGTACAGGACTTCTTTGACTCTTTCCGCCCGATTTCCTATTTGAATGTTTTATTTAAATCAAAATAAAAGTATAAGAATTTTTAACACTTCAACTTACTTTCAGACATTTATACCATATTGTGGTCAAAAATTATGTATATATATATTATATATATATATGATAGAAGTAGGGGGGCTGGCATAAGGAGCTGAAGGAAGCAAAGTAGAGAAAAACTCTGTATCAGGCAGGGGATAAAAACTACATTAGTTATTTTGTACTGGAAAGAAAGGAGAGAAAGAGTGTGGTAGAGGAAGAGTTTGAAGAGATAATGGTTAGGAATATCACAGAACTGCTACAGACACTGGTCACACATTTAAAATGCCAAAATATTTCCAATGCATGTGAATAAAATGGAAAGCATACCAAAACACATCACATTGAAAATATACAACAAGCAACCATCTCTAAAGCAGTCAGAAAATAAAGATAAAATGCAGAAAAAAGGCATTAAATGCAAGAAGAAATAAATTGTGATGAAAATGTAAACCATATTGTAAGTAAAAATAAAGAGTGGCTGTAAGAATAAAACAACAATAATAATATCTCTTGAAGCTAAAACTTAAACCACATATTTTAAATATTTTTGGAAATAACATATGGTATCAGAGGGGATGAATGAGACAATATGTTCCAACTTGAGTGGTGGTTGCAAGTGGACAAGGATATTGATTCATGTTAGTCTATGTAAGGGGACCACTAAAATAAGAGAAAGACCATAGAGTACTAAGAGAGAAAAAAAATGGCAGGCAATATAATTCTAAATTCAAACTGAAGAAAAGAGATGAATAAGGAAGAAAAAGAGACAATTAGAAGAATCGGTAAGGCAAATAGCACAAAAGAAGATGTTAGAAATAAAATCAAATATATCAATCGTTACCAGTTACAATATATGTGAGTGGACTTGATGAAGGTAAAAGAAAACGTTTGGCATAAAGGATTAGAAAATAATTCATTCTCATCCTGCTTACAGGAAACACACCTAAAATACAAGGGTACCACATGTTGAAAGAAAAAAATGGGAAAATTTTTACCAAAAATATACCCACCAAAAGGAAGCTAGTATTGCTATGAGGTGCCAGTATCTCCACTTCTATTTATCATTAACTTCCATGTTCTAGCCAGTGCAATAAGCCAACAGGGTAAGGAACATAAAAGGAATGGAACATAAATACCAGTGCTGAAATTGTCTTTTTTTAAAAAGGATAATTTGTCTATACAGAGAATACTAAAAAATCTACAGATAACTTTATAGAATAAATAAGGGGAATTGGCAAACATTTTGGATATAAAATCAATATACAAAGGAATATATTCCTATGTATCAGCAATAAAGAAGATAATATTTATAATAAATATTTTAATAACCATTTAATTAATGATAATAATTACCCAGAAATATATTTTCACTGAAGAGGATACTCAATGGTCAATCGTACTTGGGAAATATGTTCAAATTCATTAATAATCAGAAAAGTACAAATCAACCATATAATGAAATTCCATTCCACATGCTCCACGTTGGCAATGTGGAGGATATAACAAATATATCATGTGTTGGTGAGAATAGGGAGCAATAAAATCTCACATACATTGCTACAAATAAATAACTGCTACAAATAAATAACTGCTACAAATAAATAACTGCTACAAATAAATTGCTACAAACATTGAAAAACTTATTTGGCATCATCAGGTAAATACAAACATGCACACGTCCTACAATTCAGCGGCAATATGGAGAAAGAGCTCCTTTCAAAAATGTACCCCCAAAAGATACAACAATGTTCACAACAGCCTTGTCCATAAGAGCAAAACATGGGACAAAGTAAGCTATCACCTGTGTAATGAATAGGTAATTGTGAAGTATTCTTACCATGGTGTTCTATCATCAGTGACAATAAAAGTATTTTGACTATATATAAGATTTAATAATTTCAAGTATCCAATACTAAGTGAAAAATTAGAGAAAATACACACACACACACACACACACACACACCGCTGTTAAAACAATAAAAAAACAAGCGAGGGAATAGTTAACACAAAAATGAGGATAGTAGTTACCTCTGAGAATTGCAATAGGACTTCGGATTGGGAAAGCACAGGCAAGAAGCTGGTAAATTACTGATAAAATTATATGTTTTAAATTGGGTGGGAGATATAAGGGCATTCATTTCATTATTATTTTTTAAATCATTCTTAAATATTTTACCCTGTACTGTTTAAATAATAGATTTCATAATGAAGAATGGGACGAATATTCCAGAAGAATGGAATATGGAATTTAACAGAATATAATTTATATAAATTTAAAATTAAAACTGATATTTATATGAATGAAAGGCACACACTTTTGTGAAATATATTTGAGTGATAAGAAAGATCTAGTTTTGCTCTAAGAGAAAGAGTTCAATCAAATGGAATACACTTAAATTTTCAAAATAGATATTAACCTGCATATCAAATGGTCATTACAATATTTAAATAATAATCACTATTCATACCTTACATCTATTCTTCTATTCTTTACCTTCTATGTGGGCTGGTCTAGGCAGTTTATTGGTAACATCTTAGTTCATCTCAAAATCCCCATAAACTCAATAGCATTTTGTTATTGTTGATATAGTTTAAATCAAGGGTTTTTAACCTTTTTTTGTTCCACCGACCCCTTTGCCAGTCAGGTGAAAACCACGGGTCCCTTACAGAGTCCACACTATACTGCGTATTATTTAATGAATATAACATACCTGCACCAACACGTTCCCACAAGAATAATGTTTTTTTGAATTTTAATTCAAGCTTACACATCACTTGTTAAGAACCCCTGGTTTAAACCCTATATTCAGGAGCTGGAATGGACATTTGGGGATACGGAGTGTTTTTTATTTTCTTCTTTATGCTTTTTTCAATATATGTGCATTTTAAGAGTTCTATTGTGGTGTAATTTACATACTATAAAATTCACCCATTTTAAGTATAGCATTAAATGATTAAACATTCCTACAAATACAGTTTTGGAATATTTCCATCATCCCAAAAAGTTCCCTCAAATTTGTTTGCAATTAATCCCTGTTTCCACGCCCAGCCAGACACAAGCACTGATGTGCTTTCTGTTTCTTTAAATTTGCATTTTCTAGATATTTCATATAAATGGAATAATATAATATGTGGTCTTTTCTGTCTGGCTTCTGTCACTACTTATAATGTTTCTAGGATGCTCCATGTGGAAGCATGTATCAGTACTTTTTTTCTTCTTTTTATTTGTGAATTATAATTCTTAGGATGGATATACCATTTTTTTTTGTTTATCCATTCATCAGTTGATGGACATTTGGATTGTTTCAGTTTTGAGTTATGGTGAATAATGCTGCCATATTTCTTTGTGTGGACATATGTTTTCATTTCTCTTAACTCTCTACAAGTAGAATTTCTCAGTCTTATGGCAAGTTTATGTTTAAATTTTTAAGCAACTGCCAAACTATTTTCCAATGTGGCTGTAACATTTTATATTCTGTACTCTAATGCATAAGGGTTCCAGTTTTCCCTCAGCCATGCCAGCAGTAGGTATCTCTGTCTCTTTGATTATAATCACCTAAAATGGGTATAAAGTGGCATTTCATTGAGGTTTTGATTTACATTTCTCTAACATTTAATTATAGTGAATATGTTTTTATGTGATTATTAACCATTAGGATACCTTCTCTGGTGAAATGTCCATTCAAATCTTTTCTCATTTTTTTAAAAGTTGAGTTTATTTGTCTTATTATTAAGTTGTGAAATTTCTTTGTACATTTTGGATTCAAGTTCTTTATAAGATATATGCTTTGCAACTGTTTCCGCCATGTCTTTTTGGCTTGCCTTTATATTTTCTCAACCATGTGTGTTGATGAACAAAAGTTTTAAATTTGATAAAGTCCAATCTATCTTCTTTTATGGATTGTCCTTTTGGCGTCATATCTAAAAACTCTTTGTCTAATTCATGGTCCTGATTTTCTACTAGAAAGGTTTGCTCTAACATTTACTCCCCAAGTATATACTACTATTATCCCCATTTTACAAATGTGGCTTAGAGATGTAAAATGACAGCACCAAAATCACACAGTGAGTAATTGGTGGAGCCAGGATTTGAACCCTGGCCTTCTGGCTACTAACTCCTATATGTTTAACTACTGTGCAGTCCTGCTTCTCACATATTACTTAACTGCACTGTGCACATATATGGCATCTTTGAGAGTTATAAATGGCAGTATCACATAGATGTTCAATTGAGAAATCAACATAGCACACGACCTTCTGTCATCTTCATGTACTTTACATGCGTAGGCAAACAGCTAGTTTAACATATTTAAATGATATAATTGGCAGTGAAGATTTACTGCTGCTTTTATGCTAAATGAACTTCCCTTCTCTGACTGCCTGTTTTCCATTTGCTATGACTGTCTTACCTGTGTGTCTGTGGGCTCTTGCCTCCACCTTCAGAATAACCTCTTTATCAATTTCAGAATCAGGAAATGCTGCTCACAATGCTGTCATTCTCTTATTTCCGCAGTCAGATTTTCTCACCTGGATAATTTTATTCACTAATAGTCTGTGATGTGTAGTGCAGGGGACAAAGTTATTAGGGAAACTAGAGTTAATATCCACTAGTTAGAATCTAGTAGAGGAGACAGATGTTCTGAAAAGGTCCTGTCTAATGAGCTTTGTGGCATTAGTCAATCACGTACCTTTAAAAGCCTTCCAAGGTCTAACATTCTATCTTTATAATCTATGCCTTATTATAGAAGTACATACGTAGGAAGGAGAAATTGATTTTAAGTGGACAGATCCCAGAAACTTTTACAGAGGTGATATTTGAGCTACAACAGCTAGTTGCAGCCCTTTTATTGCTTTAAAGGCCCATTTTCTAATAAAGACCTTGGAAAAATGTTTATAGTTCCTTGCTGAGCAGGTCCTATGAAGCTTCACATGGCCTGCTTCCTGACTTCACAGATCTCTAATGAGATTAATGATTTGATGCATCACTGTGCCTTAATGATAAATAATGATAAAGTCTAGGAATCTGACAATACCTATGTTATACTTGACTTATATAGGCACCTTTATTTTAATCTTTCTTTTTCCTCCCATTCAAGGTAAAGGTCAAATCACTAAAAGGTCAAGCTGACTGGTATGGATTATTATAATATTGTTCTCAACCTGTCCAGTAATCAATAGTGGATGTCATCATCCATTTTCCTGAAACTTAGACACTAACTTCATTACCTAATCCATTAAAGAAAGCAGAGCCTGAGGCTATACTAATTTCATCTTTCTTCTCACTTCTTCTATCCTCCAAAGTATCATTTGAACTTAAAATCTGTGCCTTAGAATGCTTGACTGTAATTTCTCATTACAGCTGCTTTAGGATAGACTGTGAGTCAAACCCACCCAATTTGTTGGATGTGTGAGTTTCCGAGTGTTGTCTTTATGAAAAGGCTAAATGATTATCCTCTCTTCAGGAACCCCAGAGAAAGAGAAATGACCAAAACATATGCCTTTTTCTAAGCCACTTAAAAAAAATTATTTATTTTATGTATTTGTGTATTCCCCCTCCACTGTCGTTGTTTGCACTCGCTGTCTGCTCTCTGTGTCCATTCGCTATGCACTCTGTCTGTGCGTCTACTTTTTAGAAGGCACTGGAAACTGAACCCTGGACCTCCCATGTGGGAGAGAGGCGCTCAATCGCTTGAGCCACCTCCATTCCCTGCTTTGTTGTCTCTCTCATTGTGTTTCCTCTTTGTGTCTCCTTGTTGCATCAGCTCACCATGCCAACCCTTCGCACCAGCTTGCAGTCTTGCTTGTCTTCTCCAGGAGGGACTGGGAACCGAACCCTGGAACTCCGATGTGGTAGGTGGGAGCTCAATCGCTTGAGCCACATCCGCTTCCCTAAGCCGCGTAGTTTTAAATACAGATGACAATTATTATAACCATTGTGACTAAGAAGCACCTGTAAACGTTTCCTTCTCAGGTCACATATCCAGCAATTTTCAGTTAGGCATAAAATAAAAATACTGTCTGAAAGGTGTGAAATATTTACACTTGGTAAATGGCCTGTCTGAAGTCAAACCAGAATGGGCTCTATTTGCCAGCTGTAGGACAAAGTTACTGATTTGACATATCTAAAATTTGATTTCTTTCTCTTTATATTAGTCTAATATTATTATCTACTTTGCAGTCTTTTTGTGATGAATAAATGTCAACCTTCCTACCTTAGTTCCAAGATAACACATAATATCTGCTCCATACATTTTGGCTTTTGTTAGTATTGCAGTACCTAGATTTTTAGGTTGTTAGGGGCAATCCAAATATCAGCGTCCATAACATCTTGATAATTACAAAGTGAAAAGAATTATACAAAATGTAATTTGATGCTTTATTTATTATAATGTATATTTTAAGAGATTATGATGATAAATAAAATGTGCCAATTTATGTAATAAAATGAGCAGTCTTTAGTTTGTACACTGTGCATAAATACATAAAGACATAAACCTGAATCAATATGAATGCCATTAATTGTTAGTAACATTGTAATGTTACTAACAAATCATGTGTATATACAAATTTCACCCTATACTTTCTAGAGTTATTTACTCTTTACTGCAAAATTTCCAGCTCTAATAATTTAAAACCAAAGAGAGTTTACTGCTTGAAAATAAATATAAAATGTTTCAAACATTAAATTGGATAGAAACCTTAACACAAAAGAATAAATCAACCCCACCTCAAAATAATCTTCCAATATCTGAATCACCAAGAATCTTCACATATATTTTCCTTAAGGGATTAATTACATCAATGTCACATTTCTTATTTATGTAATGCATCTTAGGTTTTTCACACGACTGTAATTTCTTTGACTGGTATTGAACACTGCTTCTTCTTTGTATATCTTATAAACCTAGCATATGGCCTTGTACATTTTTTAATAAGTGAATGAATGAACTTATAAATGAATTAATGAAGCAGAACAAAATTAGGTACGTTAAAGGAATACAATATCTTCTTCTGGAAAATAAAACCCTTGTCTCCAGCTCTTTCTGATTTTTCTAGAGGGAACTCCACGAATCATCAGATCATTGAGCAGATTTAAAATAGAACCTGTAAATATTTTCTTGGAAATTCTGTCATCACCTACCATTGTTATTATAGGCCACACTTTAAGACAGAGATAGAAATAGTGGAAAGCATTTTAAACACCAGTATCAGAATAATGAAGGAGCTCAAGTATATCCTAAAGAAACTGTTCCAAAGGTTTCATTTGGAAAAAAGAAAGATGACTTTGGAACCACATGAAATAACATTAGTCTATTGTATAATTCTAAGCGATAGGCCCATTACCCGTAAGTTAGGATTTATAGGGAGATACACTTTGATTGAATTTAAGAAACTTCTTGCATACATACCTGCCAATTGAGGAAATGTGTTGTTTCCAGGACTCTTAGTATTAAAATGGATTAGATACTCATGTGGTGGAAGAAATCTAAGCTTTACGTGGGTAGTTTTAGGATTGCTTCCAATCCAATAATTCTATGAATCTACGATTCATGAGAGGATATTTTTGTACCCTGGGCTCTGGCACCAGCTCCGTGAAATCGAGCACTAATGAAGTCCATTTCTGAAAGAAAAGATTGGTAGGGAAATGAGGCAAGTACGTCTTTCACAGCAGCTAAATTATCTAGGCAACTGCTTGATGATGTATCTAATTGATGGAAACTTTCCTGATTTTTAAAAAACATTTCTGTTCTATTTTTGCTTGGGGGGTATTATGGGAGAATTCTCTTGCATTTCTTTGTAATCGATAAAATACACATGGCCCTCTGAAATAGTCACTTGGTTGACAAAAATACCAAGGGACATAAGGTAGTTTAGTTTTTATTTTTCTATCTGATAGCCTTTGGTTACCATGTTTAAAAATAGTGACTCCCTGACAAATAGTGTCCATTAAAAATGTCTCAAAGGGAAGAAGGCCATCTATTCTGCAGTCAACAATGAATCTTGATTTCCTTTAGAGGCCCCTCATCTGAGTATTTGACCGACACCTTGTTTCACTGATGAGACTTGACAAGAACTAAGCTCAGAGGATTGTGGGTTCCTACTGAGTAGGAAGAACTCTGATCTAATGATTCTCGGCTGGCTCAGCCATGGCAGTAGACATATATTATAAAATTTGATTTCAACTGTGCATCCCAAAGAGATAACTAATCATCATTGCCTTTTTTTTTTCCCAGCAGCTATATAAGTTTTTAACCAAAGCTAAATTAAGACGGGCTTTTTAAATATTTCTGTAGGATTGTCAATGACTCATGAGAATAAAACAAATAAAAATGCAAACAATAAAAATTCAAAAGAATATACCCTAAGAAGAAAGTAAAGTCAATACACTATATTTCTTCCACCGTAATAGTCAGTATAGTTGCTCACTTACTGTTGAACAAGAATTACATGCGTATCCAATTTTCTCCGTTAGAATTCTATAAAATACCCATTGGAGGTTTCAATGTTTCAATCAATTGAGCTTATAACAGTTTAAAGCCATGATTTGAGAATAATAACATTTGTTGCCACTTAACAATATAAAGCACTGATGGACTTTGATAGATTTTGGTGGTAAATATTATACTCACAAGCTCTGGCCTGAATGGCAAAGTCTGACATAATCCCCATTGCTGAAGGACATTAGTTTTGACGCACTCTCATTCCATGGGTGATACTGGATTTTAGAACCCAGTTTTATTCATTATGCTGTAGAAAGATGACCTGCGAAAAAAAATTGGGTACTAGAAAAACTAAATAAATCCTGAGATAAAATTGCAGAACAAACGGAAATGACTAAGGTAGTTTCTAGTGTGTGATGAGTGCAAACGCCATCGAGGTATAATAGGACTATTTTGGTAACATTTTTGTTTATATAGATTCCTCGCTTTCATCTTTATCATTACTAAAAGGATAAAATAGGGAGTATGTAAAAATCCATCTTATTCATAAATAATTGCAGCCTAGGAAAAAAAAAATATTTAGGACACTATATACTTATAATTACTCCCCTCGGAAGAGAATATCTCTTTAATATTGTATGAACACTTCACCTGTATCCTTTTAGCATTTAAGAAATTATGTAAAATTAACATTATGTCATAGTTTGTGTTAAGCCATTTACATCCTGTGTCCAATATGTTAATATGCAAATATATCATTTTGCAATCAACTAAATCAGAGAAAATTAGAACTGGAATATGACTCGACACTGTAAAAGTTTTACTTTGTAAATGCATAAAAAGGAACAGCTTCCATACCAGTTTCTTGTGGCCTAATTTGGAAGGAATAACTAATGTGAACCTTTCCTTGGGGTATTAAAATAGAACAAGGATTGACCCGCAATCAGCAACCTGGTAAGTGGCTTCCTCTGCCAATTACAAAGGTACCCTGATCTTATCGAATTCAATTTTTACTAAAAATATCTCACAGCCTACAGAAGTTCAGGTATAAAACATGAACTTATATCCATTAAACCTTTAGTGACAGCTGATTAGAGCATAAAGTTTCACAAGAATCTCATGAATGAGATCTTGGAAATTTAGATCCCTGCTGACTTTAAGAAGGATTAATATACATATATATGTAGATCTATAAATCAAAATCAACCAACTCAAATTCCACTGGTCTTTATCTGGATGACCCCAAGATGTCCTCCTTCACAGATTCTAGGTCATTACAACGTTTGGATGCAATAGAACCCCTGGGGAAGATTTTCTGGTTCCAAAAATGTTAATGTCTTTTCTAAATGGTGGGTTACTATTTATGCCAATTATTTTTAAATTGCTTTTAACTCCTTAGAAATGGTCCAATCTGATTTGTCCCAGAAGATTATTGTCTTATTCCTCAGATGGAGCCCATGAACTAGCATCATGGGCACCATCTGAAAACTTGTTCAAAATGCTGCATTTAAGGTTCCGTCCTAAATCTGCTGCTTCAGAGCCAACATTTTTAACAAGATTCTCAGGTAATTTGCATGCATGTTTGGAAAACATTGACATATATATTATATATATATACGTGTGTATGTATATATGATGTGTATATATATGTATTTATACATATATATAGATAGATACACAATTTACAGCACATATATTGAGGTATAATTAACACATAGTAACATTCATCTAGGTGATAGTTTCTCTGAGGTTTGGCAAATATAGTACAGCCAAATAGCTACAAACCCATTAAAGAAATAGAGCACTTCCAACACTCCAAAAATTCTCTCTGCCCCTTTGCAGTCAATCACCTCTTCCTGCTCCCAGATCCTGGCAATCACTGACTTTCTTGTTCCTATAATTTTGGCTTCCCAAAATGCCATACATAAATGTAATCATTGAGTATACAGTGTTTTTGTGTCGAACTTTTGCACTTAGCATAATCCTTTTCAGAGTCATCTATGTGGGTACATGTATCAGTAGTTTCTTCCATTTTATTCCTAGGTACTATTCTATCATTTAAATGTACCACCATTTGTTTACCATTTACCAGTTGATTAAAATTTGGGATATTTACAGTTTTTGTGTGTGTGTAATTTTTAAAAAATACTTTTATAAATATTTGCATACAGTCTTTGGGTACATGCTTATGTTTATCTTGGGTAAATACCTAGGAGTAGGTCATTTATTAACTGTGTTTAATTTTATATAAAACTACCAAACTATTTTCCAAAGTGATTGTATCATTTTGCCTCTCCCTCTAAAATGTAAAAGAGTTCTAGTTGCTCCAGATCCTCCTGGTATTCTCAGATTAAAAAAAAAAAATTAGACATTCTAATAAGTGTCATTTTAAATTGGCATTTTCTTAATGACAAATGATGTACACTAGCTTTTCATATGATAATTTGCCATGTGTTTCCTTTCAAATGCTTGGTCAACTTTTCAATGTCTTTTTTCCCCTTAATATTTAGTTATTAAAGTTCTTATATATCATGGAAAGAACTCCTTTATCAGATATATGCTTTGCAAATATTTTCTCCCTCTTCTGTGACTAAGGTTTTAATTTTTCTTAGCAGTGTCTTTGGAAAAGCAAAAGTGCTTAATTTTGATGAAATTTTATTTCCCTTTTTTCAGATTTGTGTTTCAGTGTTTTCTGTTCAAATCTTTTTTAATTGTAAATTCTTTAGATGGTCCATATATCGACCCATTTTTGGTTGGATTTTTCTGAGTTGTTGGAACATAGAATATTGGCATTTAATTCATCCATGTTTGTCTCACATTTGTTTTAATTTTAGACCTATGTTTAAATAGAACCAATGATCATTATCAGTACTTTGCTGAATTTTTCCAGTCATCTATTGGTTGGACAAAGCTTATTAAATTTGAAACAAATTTATACTCGCTTTTGGCAAATTTTAATTGGGAATTCATTTCCAAAAGAAGTGCATATTTCCCTTTAATGTTTTTCCTGATTTTGGTCAACTCTCCACAACATTTTTAAAAAATGTTCTTTCCATTTGAGTTCTCAGTTTTTAATTTATGATTTGATATGTAATTTCATATCTGTGAGTATTTGTTTAAGGCTATTTAATTCAGTTTGAGATGTGTTCTATTTTTCCTCTGATTTTGGGGGTGATATCAGCTAAAATGTTTAATTATCATTTTTTATATATGCCATATGATGTGTTTTTTGTTGTTCATTATGAACTTTTAAAATCTAGGATCAGCAATAAGAGGTGTATACATACATGATTTATGATTTTGTTTAGCAAATTATAGTTTTCTTGGTTCAAAGCATATTCTTCTATTGTTATAATGAGGTACATTTTCTTTAAAAGGTTTTTTTAGGGGAAAGGTATGTCTAGAGTGTCTCTGCCCCTTGATTTTATTATTTATCTCTCTCTCTCTCTCTTTTTTTTTTTTTACAAAGATTCCTCAGTTCACCTTTCTGTATCCCTCTTTATATTTAAACCTCCATGGGGCACCACAACTCTCCAAATTTTCTTATACCTCCAAGAGTGATTTATTCCCAAGATCACTGCCTTAGCGTCCACGTAATTTTGTTTCTTCCTTTTGATTTTCCAGTAACATGTACTTTTTTTTCCCCTTCCAATCAGAACATTGGCAATCAGCACAGAGTTCTCTGTCTGCCCATCAGTAAGTTCATCATGTGTATCATGTGCTTTTATCTATCTGATTTCATAATACGCCTCAGTATTTTACAACTGAGGATGGAGCTGTTTCTTTTGTAGGCATTTGAATTTGCATTCCTTTCCTTAAAGCTTTTCTACAACCCTCTACTCTTTTCTGTGCAATTTCAATGCCCTGCTTCACTCACCCCACAGCTGTAAGCTTTAGAGCTGGGTCTCTTTATGTGGGTGTTTATTTATATATTAACAGACGGTGAAATTTCACATTATTCTAAGTTGTGCTCCATGAGTGAACTGTGGGAGATTCATTTCTGACTCTTGTTGGACTGCATAGTTGCTTTTGTATGTTGTGTGGAATGATTTAGATTTTGGCATCTATCACTATTTTAGGGCTACCTGGAGGTCTAGAGGTTTAGGTGTAAAAGATTTAATCTCTGTTGTATGGCAGCTAGATCATAAAGGACTGGGAGTGGAAGAGGGAGTTAAAATTAAGAGGTTTAAGAAATATTACAAGTAAGAAGTGTTTGTCCCTAAAATTATGGTGATTGTTGGTGAGATATGATCTAAATCTAGTGATATGTTGAAGATTGTGCACACAGGATTTGGTGATAAACTGGATTTGGAGAGTGAAAGAAAGAGTGGTATAAAGGGTAACTCATCCTCCCTGTTTCTTGGTACCCAGTACCCATAATCTTGTTCTCTACCCCTCTCCAACTATCTACTTCAAACCATATAGTAGACCTTTTGCTACCTATATCTGTCCCACCAACGTAATCTAAATTTCATATTTCTCAATTCCCAACAGTTACCTCCTATATTGCCAATCCTTTTACACCAAAGTCTGTATTCCAAAAATCACTTGACTCCAGCAGCACCTCCATTCATTGACCCGACCCCTTTTTCCTCAGTTCCTTTCTTATCTGGATGAGATTCCAAGTCTCTCATGAAAGTCTTTCCTTTGACTCTCTCTTCCTTTCTTATAGTTTATTGGAAAACCCTAATCCTGCATTATTTCAAGTCTGCACCAATTCCGTATTTTCAACCAGTCAAACGATAACACAACCACAGTTACTGGTTGCATTTCATACTCATGATTAGTAATTTCCAAATTGCCTATGGGGCTGGCTGGCAATCCTATAAGATTTCTTAGTCACCTTTCCCTTCCACTCTCCTTGATGACTACTTCACACTTACTCTTTTCAAATTTCCAATACTCTCTCTCCCATAGTTATTTTCACTCAATGATCTTGTTAATTCTTTCAATAAGAAAATAGAAGACAGCAGAAGAGTATTTCTATATGCTTTTACCCTTATTTACAGTGGGAGAACTGCCCCTGCTGATATCTAAGGCCAGTCTTTCAATGTGTAGGCTTGATCATATTCCTTTCTCACCTATTCTAGGATATCCATTCTGCATTGTCCCCTCCTTAATTCACATCATTTTTTTCTCCTTCTACTGGGTTAAATTTCCCTTAAAATTATGAATATTTAACTTAATATCCCTTGAACTAATATGCCCCTCCAGTTATAACCCAATATGTCTGTTCCCCTTTGCAATAAAACTGCTCTCTATATTGACCATCTCTTCCTATTGTCTCTTATACCTGCACCTATCAGACACTGTCTCTATTATTCCACTGAATGTGCTTTTATCTACATTGCAATTGGCTTTCCCATTGCTAAATACAATTCTCAGTTCTCATATAACTCAACTCAGTAGCAGCATTTCAGATTACTTATTGTTTATTGAAAGACTCTCTTCCTTTAGACTCTGGAATCCCACTTTCTCTTTATTC
This sequence comes from Cabassous unicinctus, assembly GCA_029593785.1. NCBI lineage: Eukaryota > Metazoa > Chordata > Mammalia > Cingulata > Chlamyphoridae > Cabassous > Cabassous unicinctus. The sequence goes on from JAQZBX010031976.1 coordinate 21,479, forward strand.
TTTTCTTACCTAACTGGCTATTTTTTCTCAGTTTCCTTTCCTGGATTCTCCTCTCTGTCTTCCTTATCTCAGAGAATGTCAACTTCATCCATTGGTTGCTCAGCATCTTTCTTCCTGATTGACTTCTGTTTTAAATGCAATCAATGGACAGAAACAAACATGCCTAGATACCACAGAATGTATTTCTTCCCTTCGAATTCACTTTGTGTTAACTTAATGAGATGTGCTGACTTTGTGGTATCACTGCAGCAACTCGTAAATAATACATGAAAATGAAACGAAAGATCCGTATTTAGTGCGTATGGCTGTGCTGTGATGTGATATCTGGTGCACTCATGTCATTGCTCATGTGTGCAAACATGGCCTCCAAATTTCTCCCATTGAGTTAAGAAAATCCACACTATAAATTAAAAGAAACCCCTCACACTTTCATTTCCTTAACAGCAGTTCTTCAGAAACCAATGGAATCCTAAAGCCAAAGCCACAACAAACTTGAAATGAATAATACGATACAGAGGGAGGTATATTTTAATGACATGCTCTATTCTGTCCTTATAAGGAGGAATTAGTAAAAGTAGCAACATTTTATAATTATTCGACTTTTTAAAATTTTCATTCAAAATAAGTCCTGAATATAGTTCATGATTAAGGCAGTCACTTGTAACTTGCTTCCTCAAGGATGTAAGCTATATATTCCTATTTATAATAAAGAAATACAATCAAGGTCAGATAAAAGGACAGAAAAATTACAGAGTTTACTGAAAATGAAAATTTGGAAATTAGAATAGTAGACTCAGTATAGCAATTTTATAGCAAACAACTCTAAAGATTAATTTCTGATTTTAAATGTTAAAAAGAAGCTATTTTTATAATATATCAGAGAGTAGAATTTACAACTAAAAACTTAAATTATTAAACAAATGTAAACCTTTAAACATGTTTGTGGAGCTGATGTGGCTCAAGCGGTTGAGTGCTTGCTTCCCACATGGGAGGTCACGGGTTTGGTTCCTGGTGCCTCCTAAAAACAAAAAATAAACAAGCAAACTAGCACAAAACACGCACATACACATGCACACAAAAACTCAAGGGAGCCGATGTGGCTTAGTGGTTGAGCACTGGTTTCACACTTACGAGGTCCCTGGGTTCATTCCCTATCCCTGCTACTGCAAAAAAAAAAAAAAAAGATATTATGTTTGCATTTTTTCTGGGTCTATCATGAAATTCAAAAGCAGTCTTTTACAGATGGATGTGCTTAAATTGTTCAATTCTGGTCCATTTCTGTTTCTTTTGGAAGAAATGTTTATAATTTCTTTCTAATGATAAATTGAAGGACCTCCAATTATACACAGAAGGACTGTTTCCTCAGACACTGTCCTAATTCTTGGTACATAGGTATCCTCAGATTAAACACATTTTCCTTCTTCACTAGGCTGTCAGGAAGTTTAACCTGAATACAAGAAAACTGTGAGAATGTCCTGTAGGTTCCACTCTATACACCAAGCCCAGCACACATTTTTCCCTTGTTGTTTTTATTCCTTTAGCTCTCTTTCTACATAATCATTTACAAAATCAAGAAACATTTTGATATTTTAAAAATCTGTGATATTGTGGCAAACCATGAAAGTTATAAAACGAAATCAAGATTAATTGATAAACTCGTTTTTTATTTCATATTTTAAAATATTGAAGAAATGAGGAAAATAATCATGTTTTATTTACCATTGTGGAAAATGAAAGGGAGGAACTCAATTTTCATTCCTCTTTCTCAAAAGACTCAGAGCAAGTACCAGAATGAGTATTTTCATGTATTGGTGTCATTCTCTGTGTCATTATTGGGTTTTCATAGCCCTTTACCAGTGGGAAATATTATAGACAGTGCAGAAAAAAATGCATGAGGTGGGAGGATCACATGAGGAATTAATTAAATGAGGGTGGAAAACTCAACTATACAGCACATTATCCTTCAAAAAATTTGGAGGAATGATTATGTAGTAATTCTCAGTTTTCATAGACAATCTTTCATACTTTATTAATAACATAATAGTTATTTTTTAAATAAAAGCTTTAAATTCTTCTATAACCTTTCTTAAAAAATCATTTGGAAAACATCTATTTTGCTCTAAAAGGTAATTTTACAAATTATCCACCTCAACTAAATACACATCTTGATTACTGTGAGGAAGGCAAAAAGAAGCCCTCATATATTATAGTTTAGCTTTCTTATAAATTTCCTATTAACAATCACTTTAACTTCCAAAAATCTTTATCTATTTTTATTACATTATCAGTAACACTTGTATCCTGAAAATGGTTTGGTTCAGAATTACAACAGAGAATCAGTTTTCTCCTCAAGTGTTGGTGCCAACTGTGGGTAATGATATCTCATGTAAACTCTCACCTACAGATAATTTCTACCATAAAGAACCCAAGTAAAAGAATAGTCACTTAAATGTATTGCTGATTGTGTTCTTAGTTTGGTATATAGCTGCCCAAGATCTTTGTTCCCTTTTAGTTATAGAAAATTTAAGTGATAGGAACTTACTAGGCTCTGTCAGGAACAAAGTGCTATGTTACTTCTTTAAGGAAAAAGTTTTTCACAGAAACATTTTGCATAATTAGGAAACATCTCTCCAGTGAAGTATTAAGTTTTTCACTCTTGTTGCCATCTTCACCTCCTGGATTTAATGCATTTCCAGGTCAATTCCCAAATAGTTTCAATTCTTTCTACTCCACTTGCTTAGGAAATTTAGCAAACACAGCTCTAGCAGCTAACAGTCTCTGGATTATAGCTCAGTATTTCATCTTCACCTGAAGAGCATATTTCAAGATTAATATATGAGATATTCTGTGTCTGCTAAAAATAACCTGATAATTCCCTAATACTTTTTTTGTTGTTATTGAGAAAACATATAGAGCTTGACAATAATTTCAATACCAATCTAGAATTTGGGGTTCATTTCAGTGCTTCTTCCAGCTTCTTTTAAAAATATATTCTGTACCTAGATCCCAAATGTAGTCAATTAATATAACGTTGCACTGTTATGATGTCTTAGCATCTCAGACTGTGTCATTTGGTCCCTCAGTAACCACCCCCAACACCTGCTTATACAAGACAAACAGCTTTCCCCTCTCCTCCCCAATTCCTTTCCAGGTTCATCCCTAGAGCAAGTCAAATACAAACCTCCCATTTGCACTCTTCCTTGACCAACCACTACAGCTCCACCCAGGTAATGTTATAAAGGCACTGTTCCCTGGTGTACTGGAACCCTTCACCCTTTGTCTGCTTGGCTGAGCCTTTCACTCCTGACATGGCCCTCTGTGGCTCTGTGAAGCCTGCCACTCCTCTCTGTTCTAGGACCTGTAAGGACTAATAAACATTTCTTGCATATACCTCTTGTGTCACTTGTCCTTGCGACACCTGTCTATCCATATGAAGATCTTCACTTGCATGCCAAATAAAATAAAGTAAAAATTTTTTATCTTTAAGGAAAGAAAAATTAAATGACTCAAAGCAATTATAAAGAAAAACACAAGTACACCATATAAAATAGAAATAATAAATAATTTAAAATTAAATTAGCTGGATTTCCTTAGAAATCCAAATGGAGTGCTCAGAAGGAGATTTATAGCAATAAATGCCTACATTTAAAAAGAAAAAAGATCTCAACCTATAACCTAATACACATCTTGAGAAAGTAAAAAGAGAAGAGCAGACTAAACCCAAAGTTAGTAGGATAAAGGAAATAATAAAGATTAGAGTAGAGATAAAAGAGATAGAGAATAGAAAGAATCAACAAAACTAGAAGTTGGTTCTTTGAAAAGATCAATAAAAATGGCAAAACTTCCAAGACTATCAAGAAATAAAAAGAGAAAATCCAAATAACTAAAAACAGAAATGAGAGTGGGAGCATCACTACTGTTATTGCAGAAATTACTACTATAAACAATTGTATGTCAATAAATCAGATAATCTAGATGAAAAGTGCAAATTACTAGCAACACACAATTTACCTAAAGAAGCCCAAGAGGAAATAGATCTATATTTCACCAGATCTATAACAAGTAGAGATTGAAAACCTCCCAACAAAGAAATATCAGAACAGATGGCATCGCTGGTGAATTTTACCAAACATTCAAAGAAGAATTAATATCACTTCTTTTCAAACTCTTCCAAAAACTTGAAGAGGAGAGAATTCCTCCCAACTAATTCTATGAGGCCAAAATTACCTTGATACCAAAGCCACATAAACACATCACAAGAAAAAAATTACAGATAAATTTCTCTTATGAAAATAGACACAAATATCCTCAACAAAATACTATCAAATTCAATCCAACAGCATAATAAGACGTATTATACACAAAGACCAAAGTGTGATTTATCCCAGAAATGCAAGGGTGGTTCAACATAAGAAAATTAATCAATGTAACATACCACTTCATTAAAATTAAGAAAAAAGTATGATCATCTCAATTGACGCATAAAGTTGCTTGAGAAAATCCAAAACCCAAAAAATAAGAGTAGAAGTGAACATCCTCTGCATGATAAAGGGTTTTTATGAAATACCAACAAATGGCATTTTACACAATGGTGAAAGACTAAGAGCTTCCAGCATAAGATCAGGAACAAGAAAAGAATGCCTCTTTTCTTTTCTTTCTTTTTTTTTTTTTTAAAGATTTATTTATTTATTTATTT
>JAQZBX010031977.1:7586-26134 GCA_029593785.1 Cabassous unicinctus
TCCTTTGCCAGGGGTAGGGACAGCGCCACAGCTGTGTAGAATAATTCAATTCATGCAGGCCTAGACTGTAGTTGCCCAGAGAGACTGATGAAGCCTTATGCCCCTTTTGCCCCTGCCTAACGAAGGGATGGAGCTGCAGGTGTGGGCAGCAATCTATGCAGTGCAGGTCCAAGATGACCACAGTTGCCTTGGTAGACTTCTGATTATTCAGTCTGTGCCAGCTAAATGTATCTGCAGTTACCTGGATAGGCTGGTGTAGGGCCGGTCAGCTTCCTCCCTGCTACAGTTGGAGCTGAAGCCTAGTTCAGGGCTGCAAGCCAGTCTGGGTGAGAGAAACTGGTCTCTACTGTCACTGTGATTTTCAGTCAGTCCAGCTTCCCCGCATGCTGGGGGTGGAGTCAAAATTGTGGCTACTGGCCTCCTTCTGACTTAGACAGGCTCAAACTTCAGCTATTTTTAGGGTTATACTTTAGCCAGTCAAATTTACTAATCAGTAGCTGAAATCAGTGGCCAACTGTCTCTTCCTCCCCTGTTTTTGGGAAATGGAGCTTCCAATTCCTGCCACAGAATAGCTCCTGGGGTGTCTTGAACTGCCAAAGTAGGATGATCACCAGCCTCCGTGGCGTGGCTGTAATTTCCCTGAGAGGCTGGCGCAGCTCCCCCAGCTTCCTCTCTGCCTGAGGTGGACCTGGGGCTTAGGCTAGAGCTGCAATCTGATCTAAATGGAAAAAAAAGCTGGCCCATACCAGCAGTGTGATTTTGAGTCAGCCCAGCTTCCTCTCAAGTCAGGCATGGAGTTAAGATGGTGGCTACCAGCCACTTTCTAAGTTGGACAGGTTCAAACTTTAGCTGTTCTTAGGATTATACTTTAGGCCCCCAAATTTACTAATGAGTAGCTGAAGTTGGTGCCCGACTGTCTTTTCCTCCCGCGGAAGAGCTCCTGAGGTGGCTTGTGCCTCCAGTGGAGGGTGGGCACCGGACTTCCTGGCGTGGAGTGCTCTACTTATGAATCTTCTCTGCAGATGGGCAGTTTCCTCCTTCCATTCTTTCAAGGATGTTGCAGGATGCACATCTGGTCTCCTGGAGCCCCCAGACAAGTGCTCTAGATAGCTCTGGGTGATCACCAACTGCCCTGTAGTAGGAGCTGATTCTCGGAGCACTTTACTCTGCCGCCATCTTGTTGGTTCTCCTGATTGATATTACTTTTATTTTCTTTTTCTTATTTTTGAGTTTATAGTGTTTGTATTTAGTTTAAAATTTTAAAAATATCAGTGAAAAGAAAAAGCTCCTTCCTTTCTCTTTCTTTTAAGTGTGCTATTTTACCCCCTTACTCTTTATTTTCCAGTTTATTTAAGTTTATCTTTATGTTGTGATTTACCTTTCTACCTTTAAATATATTTAATTTAAGTACTTCATGATGTATATTTTACTCCAGCTCTTCAAAATGTGGAAATAAGCACACTTAAGAGTACCTCATATTTCTTTCTACTTCTTCATTGTTTGTGCTTACAAAGTTACACGCTTTATAAACATAATCCCCACTTGCCTTTAAAACCCACTCAATAATTTAATTAAATTGAATATCCCTTGACCACTCATTTGACATTTTTCTTTTGGTGGATGGGATGTGTTCTCTGAGAATTTCTTCAAAATGAATTTATAAGGATAAAGACACCAGTTTCTGGTAAGTTCAAAATATTGATCCCTTGTTCTTGTTGTATCTACATTTTAACAGTAATTATTTAACTATAAATTTATTACGTCACATTTTTTCCCTTGAAAGTTGTATGGGTAGTTCTACACAATCATTACAACATTAAGTTTTGCTGTGCATAAGTTGAAGGTTAACCTATTGTTTCACCTTACAGATGGTTATTTTCCCTTGGTTGCCTGAAACATCTTTTTTTTCTCTTTAAAATACAGTTAAGTTCCGAGACTTTATTTTATAGATGATAATTTTAGGTTAACTTTTCCTAGGTATAGTATTCTTTTTCAAAAGTCTTAGAGAGTTGAATTTCCTTTAATATCTCAAAAATATTTTTAAATTACATTTCTAAATTTTTCCCCACTGTTTTGATTGGACTATTTAAGAGATCTCAATGAAGAAATGTCTAATCGTCCTGTTTTATTAATGTGATTGCTTCTGTTCTATTTTTTTATTAATTAATTTTAGTGTTTGGTGATAACTTTTGGCTGATCTACAGCAATATTTTTTATGGTGAGTGGTTTTTCTATGTGACTTTTCTTTCCTTTTTTTGCTTCATTTTTTTTTCTTCTTCCGATTCCATTGTTGTTCCTTTTGGATTGTTTCTCTTTTTTAAACCAGGTGATTCTTCCTGGGGGAAAATTGAGGCTCTGGTTCAGGACCTAGAATTTCCCTCATGTATTGGGGATTTTTGCATGTGAATGAGCTCTCCTCACTCAGGCAAGATTAACATAGAGCTCTTCACAATGCAGAATATCTCTGCTGCCTTTTGCTGCAATAATGTGTTCCTACCTAGACACATAACCTATGCCTCCATTCACCTAGCCAATCCAAAAGAGCTAGCAAACCAGCAAGGCCCCAGAGCCAGTCTTTGCACTTAATTTACATTGCTGCAGGTAAGGATGGTCGATTTATACTTCAGGGTGTATTGTTTTACTTAAAGTATAAAAGAAAAAAAAGCTATGTAAGCTTTTCCAGAAATATGTAACCAAGAGAAGAAGATTAAAATGAATAATCCTCCTCTATTTTATAAATGAATGTTCTCTTAAGTATTTAAAATGAAGAGAATAAGGTTTATTAGACACTGTTTTATTTTTAAAAATCTTGCAAGACACATGATCTGACATCAAAATAATATATATGTAAATTCAGAATTGACCTAAACATTTTAGAATATATTGATTTCATCAGCATGAAAATAATATAATTGTAACATTTTCCTCTTCCTCTTATCCTCCTTGAATTCATATTACTTAGCTATTTTATTCTGCTCCATTTACACCCAGTATATATTTCTTTCTTTCAGAAACTACCTCTATTTTCTCTAGCTTAACTTTTTCTATCTGTTTATCTATTTGCTATATAGCATTCATCAGGACAGACTCTAACCCTTCCCTCGCTTACAATTTACATACTAGCAAAAAATAGTTCATTATAACATATAATCAAAATTTGCCATTTCTTGAATTTATGCTTGCACATGCCTGTACCCACATGTACACACAACTGATAGTTTCTTCAAATAACAGTGTCTGTTGCCATACTATTTTCTCGTCTGTCTTCTTATCCTTTAGTTTATAAAAATTAGAATTATGTGATAATTAATTTTTATTATATTAGAATTATTATTTACATTTATAAATGTTTGTTGCTATACTATCTATTTCTTATAATTATATTAAATCTAACCTGGCCTTACACTCTCTTTTAAAATTTGTAATTTCTTTCAATCTATTTTTCTATTTTATTTTACAATTTTATGATAAAGGCCTTTTTAAAAGCTAAAAAAAAAAAAAAAAGCCATTTATTAAACACTTTATATAGATCATATGGTATGTGAATATATCTCGATAAAACTGCTTAATAAACAAATAACTAATTGTGTAAGAATAGCCAGAAATAGCAGCTATGTACAGCAGGGGAAACAGAGAGATTGAGAAGGGACGAATTTCCTTGTTTGTTTGTCTGCTTTTGTTTATTATTATTATTATAGAAAAAATGAAAATGCTTTAATAATGATTAAAATGATGAACACACAAAATTGTAATTATAACAAATACCATTGAATTGTACACTTTAGATAAATTTGATGCTTTATTAATATGTATCAATAAAATTGGTTTGTTTAAAATAATAGGGTGGGTTGGGGGGAAATACACCAAATGTGTGATATGGACTATAGTTAGTAGTAACATTTTAATGATGTTCTTGCATGGTTTGTAACAAATGTATCACAACAATGCAAGGTGTTGGTGAAGGAGTGATGAATGGGACTCTGTATGATGTTATGCATGTTTATTTTGTAAGTTTGCAACTTTTACTATAAACTTATTGCTTATGTATGTTTACGTATGAATGACATACTCCAAAAAAAAATTATTAAAAAAATATTAACGGTGCCTGCCTATTTTCTTCGTCCTACATTGTTCCCATTAAGCACATACATTTCCACCAATCCCTTTTCTTACCTTTTCAATCTAACTAAATTGTGGATTAATGACAAATTTAGACATTTTCCTTATCAAAATAAAATGGAAGTCCAATAAAAATCAATAGTTGAAAGTAATAAATTAATTTTGTTTGCTAACAATCTTCTTTAATGTAACTGTCCAATTGATTTTAAATTATATTAAGAACTAAATAAGTCAGACTTCCTATTTATTTACAGATTTGAAATGTTTTTCTTCTTTTTGTTAGTTTTATTTCTAGGCAGAAAATAGAAGTTTAATCAAAATAAATGAGTCAGTCAACCAGTTTGTAAACTCTTCAGAGAATTTCAGTTGCAATAATAATTTTATATTATGCTTAAGAAAAAATAAAAGTTAACCCCCAAATTCCTTTAATTGTTATATTATCTTGGGAATCACTTTATGGTTTTTCAAATTGATAGCGAGATATGAGAACAAAATCATTTTTCAGAATGCATAATGTTTGAGAGTGATTCTGATATTAGTTTCATTGATCTGAGATTTCACAAAAGGGGTTGGGCAAAGCAAGGGCCAGGCTTTTAGGATTTATAATCTTCAACAAGATTATAGAACAAGAATAATATTATAAAGAATCATTATATTGCAACTTCTGGGCCACTTATGCTCAAGATATTGTTACATACTTCTAAGACATCTGTAGACTACAAAATGCTGTAACAACCTAAAATTCAGATGAAAATCAGTATCTGAAAAGGATAACTGGATAAACTTTATTTCTATGAATCTAAAGTGATAAAATCCCAATCATTTGAATGAATAAAATAATAAAGCAAATCTTTTGGAAAAATGAACAAGTGTGAAGTGAATGGAAAGAAATGAAACTTGAAGATTAAGCTAACAGAGCCCATTCCTTTTTTGATGCATATTGCAGCAAATTTTTCATGCAAATTATTGCTGTTTGCAATTGTGAGTACAGTTTTATATCATAGAATTATTAAAATTGATCTTGAAAACATGAGCTGTTAGCTGTTAGAATTAACTTTAAAATCACATGCATTGTAAATGGTAACTTCCATATTTGAATGAAAAATGCTTCTATTTTCTGAGTTACAACATTATGTTAACCCTAATTATTAGAGTGGATTAACTGGGGCAGGCTATTTTGATGAAACAAAGAAAGCAAAAATACATAATGGTTCACATAAAATCAAAGTTTATTTCTGGTTCATATACCTATTTAGATTCTTGCTCATGTACCAGTTCAGGTCAGATTCCTATAGTTCAAGTTTTGATACTGTAAAAAGAATATCAACTTGTCACCCCTTGATCCTGGAGAAGAGAGGAGGTGTAAAAGAAACCCATGGAATAATTGTCAGTTGGAAGATGAAAAATACAATTAATCCTTTCTATAAAAAGTGATAGAGGACAGTTACACTTGACTCAATGCTGATTGAAATCCTGTCATAAAGCAGATGCTTGAGTTATCTTGAAAAGGACATGAAAGGGCCTGTTAAGTCCAATGTTCCCATGACAAAAGGGCCTATAATGGATATATGATCTGTATTAGTTTTTATTTTAAAATTTAGGTTCTATAAATACACAGAACATTTTTAAAGTTGTGAAATTTTAACAAGATGTTTTCAAAAGAAGAGACATTTCTCTACATTAATCCTTGCTTCTACTGAAATGAAGCTTACAAAGGTCAGAAGCAGATGGAGCCATCCTGCCCCTCCTTTTGCTGTCATACCTATGGAACAGCAGGGTCCTCCAAACGAAAGGGCAGGAGTGATGTTCCCTATAATAAATAGTGCAATTTTGTTACTTGACCTTCAAGACAGCCTGAAAATTTCAAGTCAGAGATCAGTGCGGAAAAGCAAATTGATGAGTGGGAACCCTGCAATCTTAGCTGATAACTCTTTAAAAGGTAACCAAGGCCATTTCTTTGCTCCCTAGATAAGGGTAAACTTTTCAAAGAATTTCTAAAAATCTGGTGGCATATAGAGAAAAGTGGATATTTTTGAGTGGCCTTTTTAAGACCATGAGTCGTGTTAAGACTCATGAATGGCTTTCTAAATGCTGAATAGACTCACAATTAGAAATAAAAGTCATGTAAGACTATGTAAACTAAGGCTTACTATTAAGTCCAAGAGAAGTTCGGAAAGAAAAAGGGCATAACAATCAAAAGAATAAAAGTCCAGGTAAGATACGATCTAATCTAAATCTTAATTAGGAGAATTTGGACTGAGTTGAAGGGAGTATTTTCAAACACAAATCTGGGGAAAACAAACTTGTAACAAAAGCAGAACAGAAAAACTGAATCACCTTTTTTGGAAGGTTAGCTATAAGAAAGAGAGGAATGTGAATAAAAAGGGCTTCAAAATATTCTATTTATGTTTCTGTATTTTTCTCAAAATGCCTGTTAATTTAAATCTCTTATACCCTCTTAAAATATATTTCTTTATCTCTATCTCTATTTTTATCTATTTTTGGATGCACATGAGGATATTTCTAACAAGGTAAAAGACAATAATACTCAAATTTACACATAGATTTAAAATAGATTAGCTTAAAATTATCATATTTATATTACTATGTGTTATAAAAATGAAAACACTAAAGGAAGTGTCATAGAAGAGCAAACATTATAGTTTATTTTTTATTCAGGTAAAAATAATTTTATTAATATAGTCACTTCATTTCAATGAATATTTCTTTAATCAAATTAGCTCCTGTATGACTAAAAAAGATAAGAGATCACGACAGAAATTATGTTTATTCAAATGGCATTTTTCTAGCACAATTATTTTTCTTTCCCCAAGTAAGCCAATTGAAGACAAAGTAAACTAAAACAGCTAGACACAGCAAACCCCAGGAAAACTCAGTACTATATACAATGCCCATTTATCCCCAGGGTCTTCACTTTGTCTTAATTAGGCTACATATTCTGTGCAGGAGCTACTGACTGCTCTGTTATCCCTCATATGTGTGCATTTTATCCTTGTTTTCATAACTCAGCAGTCTCAGCCCTTTCCTTATACACCATTCAAACAATTTACTTTCGCCCTTTACACAGGTAGAGTCCTATATTAATTATAATATTTCTATACATAGGAATATAACATGTTTGAGCTACACTAGTAATTTTAATACTTTTATCAGGATATCTAAGGCTTTAGTTAATGTTCTTGTTACGGAGTTTCTTGGTACTTTAGTGGTCTGTCTCACATCTGTTTTTCTATATATTTCTATATGTGTGTGGATTTGTATGATTTTTATCCAAGAATATGTGTATTGTGTTATTGTAGATTGCTTGTATACAGTAAAGTAATTAGCTAAGGCTCACAAATGATACTGAAATTAGCCCCTACAACAGTTGATTATGACTAACATTATACTTAAGATAATACAAAGAATACAAAAACCATAATTTACCCTGATATTTGTTTTTCATTTATTGTAATATAAAACTTCTATCACAAAATCATTATAAGGAAAATATTTCCAAGTATAAAACCAAAGCATAATTCTTTTCAGTTATCTTCTGATAATTGTGTTCAATATAGATTCTTGAATCTTGACAATCAAGTTCTATTCTAGAAATGAAACAGAAAGTTTGTCCTTAAAATGTGTGGCTGCATAACCAAGTAAAACTGAGTCATAGTTACCTATTACATTGCGCCTTGTAATGTACACAAGAGTCATTTATGCTGGAATAAACTCTATAAAATGTCTCATGCATTCTGTTAATGTGTTGAAAAGTATCAACACTGGCTTTTATTTAAACTGTGAGATGTCAAAAATATAAGAGCATGGCATGGAAGAAGAGGAAAATTGCAATTCTTTGCTTCCTTAACTACAACAAGTTAAACATCTGTACAAAAGTCTCTGAATGTGCAGCCTGAGTTCAAGAGACAACTCTTCTGAGGGAGAAACCAAAAGAGACGTGAACACAGTTTGAAGATTCCTTTCCATCTATCACAATTTAATGACAACATTTAAATGACAGAACTAGGCAAGGTCGTTGTTATAACAAGTTTTAGAGTCAGTGGCAGAGCTCAAAATGCAACATTCGGTCATTTTTTGAAACAGTGTTCTGACAGAAATGATCTGAACTCAATTTATTTCTTACTTTGAAAAGACATTTTTTTATTAAAACTGAAAAAGAATAATACCAATTTGATAAGACTTCTGCATCTACAGAAATCTGTAGCCTCGGTCAACAACACAAGGGCTTACTTTCCTCCATGGATCACAAAATCAGGTCAATTATTTTACTCCTGACAGAGTCAACTGTTTGAAATTAGTTCTTTGTTGTCTTGGATTTTTTCCTTCCTCTTGTTCAAATGTGTATAATTAAAGTGCAGATATGGAGAAAGGATAATTAGTCATCTACTTTAGTACACAATGGCCACTGAAAGTATTGAGCTGGTGATTATAAAGACATAATTATCACAGTTTTAACTTTAGACTCTGTAGTAAATCATGTGTAAAATTTAATTGAATCCCATTATGTTTAAAAGATTTACCACCAAATCTAGAATGGTTCAGAGTTGGAATTACTGATATTATTTGGTCTGATTATAGCCAGACTTAAAATTCACATACACAAATAAATATATTTGATATTGTTTATAACTAATTTTGCCACTAATTGTGTATACGTCTCTTTTTTGTGTTATTATTCTTTATAACTAATTTTGCTACTAATTGTGTATACATTTCTTTTTCTACCTGTACAAATATTTTAATCTTTAATTTGCTTCAACTTTTAAATCATCTATTTCTATTATTTCAGGAAAGAGAAGTTTAATTCCTGGAGTCATTTGGATTCATTGTTAGCTCTTCTCCCAGTGTAAGATTTAAAATAAATCCGATTTAAGATCTCAAAAAGCAATACTACTCTCTAGGGTAGGGATTCTCCCTCCTTTTCTCTATTTTCATCTCAGGAATCCCTAGATTGTCACCTTCGGTTTTAGTTCAGCCTAGTGAATTAGGTACCCCAGTAAGTATTTTCAAACTCCAATAAACTGGTAATCTAAAAATTCCTTGGGGAAGGGATGGGAAAGAGGAATTGAGTTCTCTCCACTTTCTTCAGATAAATTAAAATTAGGTCCAAAATGGCAAGGGTGGTGAGTATTGTTCATGCCTTCTAGACATTTCTACTTTATTTTGCAATAATTATCAGTGCCTGCAAATGATTCAAGTAGAACATGTTAGTTAATTAGCAAAGTTAATTTATTAATTTTATAGATATGTATCTAGTATTCTCTTTAGTATATTTATTGCTTTTAGGAAATATTCTCACTGCTTCCTTTGCTTAAAATATATATATATTGTGTGTGCATGTGTTATGTGCAAAATGCTTTGCATTTGACCTTCTAAGTTAACTAACAGTTAACAATCATTGTCCATCGATGGTTTCACTCTCAAAACAAACTTTTATTGGCAGGAACTGTTATTACCAACATGTTAAGAATGAGAAACCAAGGCTAAATGGCATTGTGACTCAAGTTCTCAATGTTAATAGCCAAAAAAGCTGATATTTAAATGGTAGAGCTGACAAAAAACTGTTGACCAGCCAAGTGTGATGTGCAAGTTTTAGTTCCTTAAGTTGGATGTTAAATTATAAATTTTATTTTAGTTTGAGTTTCTTTCAGAATTGATCAAGTAATAATAGAATAAAGGTCAGCAAGCAATTAGAGATTGGTGGAAGTTTTTGTTGTTGTTGATGTTGTTGATATTTTGAAAGGTTATTTACATTACTGAAACCTCTGAAGAGCCCACAAACATCATCAAGAGTATCTGGATTAAGCTATGGCTGGTGGTTCCAGTTTCTTGGTCTATTTACCAACTCTTACTATAGTTCAATTTATTAATAAGATGGAGTTAAACGGTTTTTCACTTTTGTTTTATTTTTACTTTCTCTAATTATGTGTGTGAGATGACCAAGGTTGTAACTTTACCAATGTCAGGAAGTATTTTAATTGCCACAGCTGGGGGGGAGGGGCAGGTTCTAATGGCATCTGATGGAAAGAGGCCAGGGAGGCTAAATTGCTAAACATTGCACAGGACAGCCCCCCACAATAAAGGTTTATGCAGTCTGAAATGTGAAGAGTGCCAAAGTTTTGTCCTGGGTTACTGTGAAGTGGGTTTGATGTAGAGTGTGTTTAGTAGGTATTAAAAATTGCCATAATTTGGCTACAATTAATATGCATCTCACTCTTTGCTTTTACCTTATTTCTTTTGATTATGTTCCCCGAAAATATTGCTGAGTAAGAGTCACTTTGTAGGTGGTCACTGAGGAAAAGTAATTGCTCCCTTTGCTCCTGTCGACCCCCACCCCCAATCTATACTTTGATCTCACTCTCCTGTCCAAAAGAAATGGCATATGGCCAAGTGGAATCAAGCTTAATTTTCTGGGATTTTTGTTTTCATGTTGATGAATCTACCCTTTCATTTCTTCCCCTGGGTTAGGTGAGCTAATAATGTCTCTGTGATGGTTAGTTTTATATGTCAACTTGGCTAGGCTATAGTAACCAGTTATTTAATCAGACACTAATGTAGATGTTGCTGTGGAGGTGTTTTGGAGATGTGATTAAAAGTTACAATCAGTTGATTTTAAGTAAATGATAATATGGATTGACATCATCCAGTCAGTTATAAGGCTTCCAGGGCTAGAATGGAGGTTTCCCAGAGAGAAATTTCTGCCTCAAGACTGAAGCATTAACTACTGCCTAAGTTTCCAGCCTGCTGACCTGCCCCACACATTTCAGAGTCAAGACAGCAACATCAACCCCTCTACTGCTGTGAGTTTCCAACCTGCCAGCCTGTTTTACAACTTTTGGACTTGCCAGGCCCCAATTGCATAAGCCAATTTCTTAACATGTGTGTGTGTGTGTGTGTGTGTGTGTGTGTGTGTGTGTAAGTTCTATTTTAATTTTTCTTAGTTTCATTGAGTTTACGGTATTTGCAACTGGCAGAATTTGAATCAACACAAGAGGCTATCAGAATTATCAACATGTTTAAGAAAAAACAGTCTAATAAGCAAATGATAGATTAACAATTTTACAGAGAGAAATTCAAAATAAATGGTTATAAAATTTGGGTTAAATTGTCTCATACAAAAGCAAATGGTTGATATATAATCTGTTTCCTAATACTCATTTAATTTCATTCATCCATTAATTCATGCAACAATTTTTTTTGATACCTGCTATGTGTCAGTCACTGTATCAATTCCTGGCACATAGTATGCACTCAATCCATATTTCTTAAATGGATGAAAGATGTTTTAATGGAGAACATAACTATCACCTCTCATGTTGCACTTCTCGTAGATTGAATGATACAGGCATTTTTAAAATCATCTCACTTCCATGTAGTACTTAATTTAGTGTTTTGAAAGAGATAAACATGGTGCTGTGAGGACATACAATGAATGAACCTGATCTCTGTTTGATCTGGGGTCAGTGAAAACACTCTGTGAATGTTGAGAGCTGAGAATGTAACTAAATTAAGTGGGAGAAATTAAGGGATAGGGTGTATTCCAGAAGTAGAGAATAGCAGGTATAAAGACCATGCAGTGGGAGGAAACAGGTTACACTGCAGGGGCTGAAGGAAAACCCATATGTCTATAATACCAAAGGATCATGTGCAAGTAGTTCATGATGACATTGAAGAGCAAGGCAAAGGCAGACCATGTGGGGCCATATACATTATGAAATGGGAAGTCCTTAAACCGTTAAAACTTAGGCACAAACTTGTGTTTTAAGAGGAAAAGTCAGGGTTCACTTGTGGTTAGGTTACTGTAAGTCTATCCAAGCTCCTCACTTAGCTTATGGATGTACCCTCATTTGTACACTTCTCAAGACCTCCAGGGAGAAAATGTTTAAAACCATAAAAAGACTATTAGAGTTACTATTACTAGAGGTGAGATTATGGGTAATATTAACTTTGATACCTTCTCATAATTTCTATGTTAAAATGTAACATTTTATTATTAGAAAATATAATTATTAAAATATAAAATATCAACCACTATGGACTTTTCAAACCAAACTCTTGGTAAACCCACCTCAAGAACATGTATGATAATCACAGATACTTTTAGGATATAGCCAATGAATTTTCATTTAGGAAATTTTGAAAAATGTCTTTGTAATTTCATTTCTCATCTGTTTATTTTTCTTAAATCTTTATAAATCAGACATTCTGACTCTGAAGCATTAATCATGCTTGGTTAATTGCTAATGTCAAGCAGCCTCAAAGAGCTTACATAACAATTTCAAAATGGTGTTCTTGGTCTGACAACTCTCTTCCTAGCAGTGACTGAAGAAAACACATTGCATCTTTTCCCATAAAGATCACCCTAGCATCTTCCACATGTCAAATCATAGTAAGAGAGGATATTGATGATTTTGCCCTTGTTGACTGCTTTAGTCAACAAGTGACACATTATCTCCACTCACAACTCATTGCTATCAACCAATTATATTGATCCACCTTGATGCAAGAGGGAGTCAGGAATTGTAGTCACTGACAATGTAGTCATATCTCAGAAGCAATTCTGTATTATGGAAGAGGAACAGGAATATTTATTGGTATATAGCCATTTCTGTAATTTTACCTTATTAGATTGTTGTGAGGAAAAAGTGAATTAATATATATATATATAAAGTCTTAGAATAGCAACTGACACATAAATGTAACACGATAGCCATTAATGTTATTATTATATATTATAGCTTAAAAGATAATGTCCTCTAAATGATGGATTTTCCTAAAACCATATTAGAAAAATAAATTTGACTTTTTAAATCGAGTCATAGCAAATTTAAAGACTAAGCTAAAATCTAACCATAGCAGTTTGATATTGTTTATGAGTTCCAAAAATAGATATTGGATTATGTTTGTGAACTGGTCTGTCCGTCTGGGCATATTAGGTTGGATTGGATTCAGAGGTTTCACTTTTACTTGATTAAATAATGATTAAACAAAGGGGCAGGGACTCACAGAGAAAAAGACATGGCAGAAGAGAAAGTTAGAGTTTTGATCCTGGAGCCTGACAAGTAAACATACAGAGAAGCAGATACGTGAGGAAGTTGAGAAGTCTCCATTAAACACAGGCAGAGGCCTGGGGAAGAGAGACAGGCCTTGTGAAGAAAAAGACCAGCTGAGTCTGGAGAGAAATGAGCCCCAGGAAGACAGGAATCCAGGAAGACTGAACCCTTGCAGACATCAGCAGCCATCTTGCTCCAACAGGTAGCAACAGACTTTGGTGAGGTAAATAACTTATGCTTTATGGCCTGGTAACTGTGGGTATACCCCAAATAAATACCCTTTATAAAAGCCAACAGATTTCTGATATTTTACATCAGCACCCCTTTGGATGACTAATAAATTAACTAATGAAATTTTTCATGCATATTTCCAAAATGGAGTACAATATCTAATATTATTCTAAAATTATAATATTAATAGGAAGTAAAATTCTATAGGGCATAATTAAATACAAAGACAGAAACATAGTGTTAAAAACACATAGAGTTTTGAATTTTAAATTAGTAAATGGGTGTGTATATGCAAGTAGCTCATGTATTCGGGGAACTTTATTGTATTTCATGAAAATGAAGTAACATAATTTTAAGGTGTTCATTATATTAGAATATATTCACACACAACAGATTAGGGACATTTGTGTTTTATCTTATCTTTTTAGGCATATTTTTGTCATTCATTTTTTAATATTAACTCTCAGTGCAGTCATGTGATATTTGGCTAGTAAATAATGTACACTTTCTACACATTTATTTCACTGGTAGGAAATGTGAAAGGAAGATACACGGTGTTCTAGTATATGCATTTCTGAGAAACTTTGATTTCTATTGGTAAATTGATTAACAATAGAAAACTACTTGTTTGATCTTGAACTAGACTGAAAATGAATATTGGTAAAACACTGTTCAATGAATTCAAATAAATGATTGAATTAAAATCAAACAGTAACTTAAGTTTCAAATGAAGAATGGGACTTATAAGCCAAATTTTGAAAAGTTCGCTTCCATACTCAGACATTTACCTAAGTTATTTATATAAAATAATTTAAATTGAGGAATTTATTGATCTTACAGAACTTTTGAAGAGAAGTTTTATACAGATTGTTTAAATGCATTCCTACTAGTTATGAGCCTGTCTGTACATCCAGATGATCTTGAAATTTTTGAATTGAAATTCTTAGCACAGAAACATTTGCATTTTATTTAGTATTAAGAACTTTGATATGTTTTACAAGGAAATGTATTTTTGATTGACAAAAGTCATTATGGAATAGAAAATGGAACAGAGTTTTAGCTTAATTCATCACACTTGGCATCTGAAGAAAATAACTTCTAAATTGAGTTCCTTAATAATTGAATAGTGTTATTTGTTGCTTACAATTGTGTTCATATTGGTCTTTCTGTGTAAAAATTACTTTTCCCCTAATTCTATTGACTTTTTGTACTTAGATCAAATGATTGTTCCTCAAGTTGCACTCTCCCATGGCTCCCAGAAGAGTTAAGCCCTCATTATTCATATTTTTCATGAACTTCTCGTAAACTCTATTTAGTTATCTACTTTGATTTGATTATTTGCGGATGCACTTCTTATCTCCATGGGGCCATGAATCCTGAAAGGTAGACACTTTATTCTTTTCCTCTGTTCCTTACCATTTAGAAGCAGTGACTGGTACATACCAAGCATATAATAAAGCTTGGTTGTATCAACATGTCCATCTAGATTTGTAAGGGGAAAGAGGTAAACAAACAAAAAACAAATACATCACTTGCCATTGGATTAATAACTTGAATCTTCTTTTACTTATTCCAATTTAGTGCAAATAAAACTGCTAGATCCTTTTTGCCTTCTGTCCCTCATCATCCTTTTCCTTTTCTTCTTCACCGCAAGGTCCAAAGTGCAACAGATTTATTAATAAGTGTGATAACTTTATAATGGTCATGATAAGGCTGCATTGGAACTTTTTGACTAACATTTTCATCTCCAGTTTTTGGAACACTCAAGGAGCTGATTCCCCAATTGATGCTACATGGAGAGAGATTTCCTGTTTTATTGTTTTCAAAGTTCAAATATCTGTAATGTTAATCTCTATAAATTGTAATAAACAAACAATTTTCATAACCACACTTTTTTCCCAATAGAAGTGGCTATAGAGGAAAAGATATTCCAAGTGAATGAGTAACTCATAGCCAGGACTGATGTCCCCCTGACGAAAAATTTTGTAAATTTAAAACAGGGGGAAAATCACCAGCAATATAACTAACTAGGCAATAAAGTAATCTGCAATTATATAAAATGACACAATATAAAAGAGGACTTGACCAGAATATTTGGAGATCTTGATCCTAATTTCATTTCTGTCATTCTCATATGACCATAAAGAAATTCCTTTTTTTTTTCCTTGGGTCTCACTACCCTAAATAGTAAGATGGATGAATCAATTTTTATAAGATTTCTTTCTAACTTAAATACCATTTAATTAGATTAATAAATGTGTATATCAAAGCCTGCTTGTTCACTTGCTGCCTTTAAAATTCAATAGGTGATAGCAAACGACACAGTTAACATTCCTTAAATATCTATCATGTGCATATACTTGAAATTGAATAGTTCTAAGCATATTACTTTACAAAACTAGTGTGGCTAAAACATTTTTCTTGTAGTAATAATAGTTAGACAACAAAATAAATTGCTGCAAGCTTAGAGAATGAGTTTACGAGTATTATTTAAGATAAAGTCACCAAAAATCTGTGACACAAGACAGGCATTATCATTCACATTTTACCAGTGAAGAAAATGAGACTCAAGCTTGTTCAAAGGCTTATTATTATGGCTATTCAGCAACATTCTAATCGCTCTTACAAACATGAAAATATTTATTAGTTTAAACATTGTTTCTTATTGTCCTAATCCACCTATTATATATCTAAAAAATATTAAAAATATCAATACTGAACCTAGAAATCATTATCTAAACTACTATTCACAATATGTTTTTGTATATGGATTATTATAATTTCAGGACATTTGTGTTAAAGGCTGGAAATTAAAATTTCTTTTCTTTTTCTTAAAGAGAGATTTAGTTTTGTTACAGCCTACAGCTCTTAATTCCCCCATTATTAAAGAAAGACTTGCATACCCTAAGAATCAAATTATTTTTCTTTGAATGTGGGTGTTTAAACTAAAATTAAAATTTGACAATGGTTATCACTGAAGCCTACAAAAAACACCTCATTAATTTTCTAACTCTGGCTTACCTTGGAAAGAATACTTCAGTGAATTCTGATCTGTGTTTGCATATGTGGCCATGGACCTGCCAATCATAAAACAGTGATAGCACAGAAACAAATGAACTATAAATCTACTAACCAGACATTCTGGTATCCAGCTGAATAAACTCAATCACATCTGAGTAGGCAGACTGTGTCAATATATCACAATAGATGGATGCACAAAAGTGATCATTGGAAATGATTTAAGAACAAAAGGTACTATATAATTGGAATTATTTTCAGATAAGTTTCCAAGCATGAGTAAAGGTGCACATAGTAAAAAGCTAGTTATTGAAAAGACAGTATGTAAAAACCACAGAGTTTACATGGATCAGTTGTAGAACAGATACTATCAATATAAACAATATTACCTCTTCCAATAATAACAGTTTTCTTGAGACATAACATAATATACTGAAAATAACCTGGTACAATTTTTGTTAATAAATCAACATGAATAATGAACCTTTACACAATAGTAAAGATATCGTTGAGACTGCTAAAGATCCTCTAGTCTACAAATACAGATTTAGTTGTGACCAAGACTTTTTCTTTCTCTTGACCAAGACAACAGCCTTACTCCTCTATCTCTCTCCTTTGACCTGGCTAACTTAAGACTAATCTTGCAGCTATGGGACTGCAGAGAAAAGCAACTCAGACTGCAGTGGAAAAAAAAGAAAAGAAAAGAAAGAAGACTACTTCAGACCCTAACTATTCTAAATATCAAACTTGCCCACAACCTACCCTCCCCTCCCCCTCTCACCCCTGCTAACTAGGTGCCTGAGAGACTCCTGAATGTGCAGTTTCTTATATCCCTCTTCTGCTTTTTGGCAGTTCGAAATTCTTGTATGAATCCAAAAAAAGAGAACTAATCTATTTCTGTGGGCATGAGATCATTTTGACTGAATTACATCAGTGAGGCATGACTCAAGTTGAATATTTGTCCTCTTGCTGGGCCTCATAAAAATAGAGACACCAGAAAAGAATGCCACCATTTTTGATCCTGCAATGTGAGAGATACTAAAGGATCACTTAAGCAGAACCCTTCTTAAGGACCCACGGAGCAGCTCAAGAAGAGATGGTGAGCCTGGAGGGGAAGGCTGAGACCTAAGCAGAGATTGGCAGCCATCTTGCTTGGCCATGTGCTCAGACAACAGATTCAACAGTAGCTGACTTTGGTGAGTAAGCACCTCTTATGGGGCCTCAATTTGAACTTTTCATGGCCTTGAACCTGTATGCTTTTACTCCAAATAAATCCCCTTTATAAAAGCCAACCATTACTGGTACTTGCATCGGCAGCTCTTTGGCAAACTAAAAAATGATCTCCCAGCCCTTACAGACTCCAAGGGCCTAATTAACATCATATTCAATGGTGAAAGACTGAAAACTTTCCTTCTAAGATCTGGAATAAGAGAAGGATGTCCACTGTCATTACGTCTGTTATTCAACATTGTACTGGATGTTCTAGCTAGAGCAGTTAGACAAAAAAAAAGGCAGCTAGATTGGAAAGGAAGGAGTACAACTTTCACTATTTTCAGGTGGCATACTCCTAAATACAGAAGGTCCCAAAATAGCTACAGCAAAGCTACTAGAGGTAGTAAATGAATTCAGCAAAAATCAGTAGTGTTTCTATACACAAGTAATGAGCAATTTGAAGAGGCAATCAAGAAAAAAAAAATCCATTTAAAATAGCAACTAAAAGAATCAAATATCTAGGAATAAATCTAACCAAGGATGTAAGTATTTGTACACAGAAAATTAAAGAATATTGCTAAAAGAAGTCAAAGAAGAACTAAATAAAAGGAAGGATATTCCATGTTCATGGGTTGGAAGACTAAATATTATTAACATGTCAATTGTACCCAAAACAATTTACAGATGCAACAGGCCAGCACTATAATGAATTGAATTGAACTGAATTGAATTGAGAGTACAAAAATAGATACTAATATTTAGGACCAATTAATTTTTTTCAAGGTTGCCAAGTCCAGTCAATTGGCTAAGAACAGTCTCTTCAACATCTCATGATGGGAGAATTGTATATCCATATGCAAAAGAATGAAAGGGGACCCCTATCTCACACCATAT
>JAQZBX010031978.1:0-14778 GCA_029593785.1 Cabassous unicinctus
GGGCTTGTGCTTAAAGGAATACACCTGCCTACCCGTGGCTAAGGCGTGTTCTGCCTTTAATACATGGAACTGCCATAAATCAGAAAGAGATAAAAGCATTTAAAAACAACAAAGCAGGCAGCATTTTTAGAGTAATTGAGCCTAGTTTCACAAAACAAGAAATGTCTGTGTTAGTCCTTGTCTTTCAAACATTATTCTCTGTTTGGTTAAGCTATACAAACACCAGGACTCTGATGTAAAGAAGACTTTTTCCTTTTTGTATGTTGTACATAAATGTCTTTAATCTTTTGAGTTAGGAATTTATTGGTTGAGACTTCATGGGTAAATTCAGCAAAGCTCTGAAATGGCTTTCCCTCTGAAAAGAAATTGAGCCAGGATGAGGCAGAGAAGGGTCAGGAAGCTCAAGCCAGAAAACCAAACCGAAAAAAAAAGTATTTTCCTAAAAAAAGAGAGTAAGTGAGAATCCAACTGACTTTTAATCCGCTTAACTCTGGGGCTCCAGTGGACGTGCCTTGGGTTGGGGTTGGGTAAAGGGACTCTGCAGCTGAGCTTACCACTTAGATATTTGAAGGTTCTTTTTTGGGGCTTCAACAGACAAAACAAATCCCCAACACCATAATTAAATCTCACCCTGTGCCCTGGCCCCTTGTTTTGGTTCTTCTTTCTTCTGCTCTTTCTAGAATACATTGGTCAAAGCCAAAAGGCAGCCTGGCAGTTACCCCAGAATTGACCCATGAATTGTGAGTCAAACAGTTATGCTTTCATTCCTGAGCTTTGAGAGCAGGAAAAAAGGGCTTCATGGGTTGGTTTGGGAAATAGAAAGTGTCTGCAGAAGTGGAGACTGCTGAACAAGTGTCATTCTGTTCTCTCTACTCCTCATCCTGTCCCCAGCCCCTGTCCTCACACCTGCATTTACAGCCTCCATGTCGACGGTCTTCAGAAGGCAGTTGGACCTGTGAGGGTTCTGCTTCTTAGTTTTAACAAGGAGGAAGGAACTAGGGTGAAATGCTAATGCTTAAGATATATTAAAAAGGTCTTCATCTCAACTCCCATGACTCTTGGAATTTGCATTTGGGGGTGGGGAGGTTGAAAAGCTAACTCTCTGTGAGATGTAAACCAAAGGATTTTAGAAACGGTGTGGCTGTATGTTGATGTGGGAGCACTAGCTCGTGCTTCCTTGTGGGGTGGCCAGTCGGCAGACCCACCTTGAGCGCATATTATGTTTGTAATGGTGGATGGAGTGTCATCCCGGTTTGCCCCAGAGTGAGTGGTTTCCTGGGATGTGGAACTTTCGGTGCTAAAATTGGGCAAACCAACTTGAGTTGGCCACCCTGGCAGGGAAATGTGGGCATAAAAAAAATATACACAAAATCCATCAATTCTTGCCACATTCACAATGCTATTGCCAAACCCAGACCTTTGATTTGGGAGAACTTCATAGACTCTTAAGGTTTGGAGACACTTTAAAGGCTTTTGGTGGAGCTCTTCATTGTTGACTTGAGTGGGGTTTCGGGCAGGTATCTGTGAGCTCCCCACCCCCTCAGAAGACACAGCATGCTGTGTGTACCTATGTGCCTACTTCAGATGAGGGTTCTTTGCTTTCATAAGCTTCTCAAAGAAATCAGGGAACAAAAAATATTCTTTATAAGGAAGTTTAAGAAAGAGGGACCAAGAAGGTTTTTTTGAGTCATGATTTAGAAAAAAAAGTGAATTATATTTAAAGAGAATTAGATAAAGATGTATAGAGTAATATAGAAAACTGCATAGAAAACAGAGAATAGTTTGAACTCTGGAGCTAGAAAAGCTGGGTTTAAACCCTCCACTGTGGGTAACTGAGGTCCAGGTCCAACAGGACGTCCAAAGAGCCATGTAGCATGGGCTTCCTTCAGAATTGTCCATCAGAGGGCAAAATAGGGGGCATTTAACCACTGGCTCTTCTGGAGAGCTGTCCCACACACGGCTTTCCCGTTACCTCTCTTTTTTCAGGCTACGCATTTATGGGTGACTGAAAGTGTTCGTGTTTGGGTTTCCCCGGACCAAGAACTTGGGTGCTCATAGTTATTTGAGCAGTGATCCAGGAGGCTGGAACAGGGCATCAGGGAAGTGACACAGAAAAGTAGGAAAGGCAAGGAGCCATGAAGCCACAGGGCTGGTGACTGCTGTGGGCACCTAGGGCTCCATCCTCTGGGAATCCTCTGAGGACCCCTGGGCTTATGCCTCAGATTTGTCCCTCAAGGAGGGGGAGATCAGGGCACTCACCCACAGGCTCCAGCCTTCCTGTCAGAGGGCCGCCACTGGGGATGTTGACTCGCTCAGACTGTGGGCCTTCTTTGCTAAGTTGCTGAGTGAACTCCAAGAACTTCAGAAAAAGGCGGGTATTTGGGTATTGGAATGCCCCTTCCCCTCTCCCCTCCAGCGCTGGCCCTGATTCCAGTTTCCACATCTCCCAGGTGTGTGACTGTGGCAACCTTTCTCGCGGCCTCTCACTCCTCTCTGTCCTTTCCCTGTGCCCGAGCAGGCACCCAGATCTGCTGTGCTCACAACCCCCAGGAGTTTCCCACAGGAGGATTCCTACCCGTTGGCCTGTCAGCTGAAGCCCTTCACAGTGTGGAGCCAACTCTTCTCCCCTGATTTCCTCCCGCGGTCCCGCCATCCCACAGGAGGCCTGAAGAGGGACTTTAGGCCCTTGAGGGACTGTTACCTCCCTGGGTGGCCAGAAGACTGTCTCCCCATAGCCTCCTTCTCCAGACTGTTTTTCAGACTCCACCTCTCCCATTAAGTCTCCTAGGGTCCAGGATCCCCACCTCGCTACACACATGCATTCTCCACACACACACACCACACAATCCCAAACACATATGTCCTCATACACCTACCCCCACACACTACCCACTCACCCCCCCAAAACACAGACATACACACTCCACATACCTACTGCATACACACACCACATACATGTACTCCACACACAACACACATACACATACACCCCACACAACACACACCACACCAGTTCCCAGTTTAATTCCTACCTCGTAGGTGTTCCAGGGTGTTTTCATGATAGATCTATTGTAGGCCATACCATTTGACCTTGGGTTACAGTTATTGAACTTTTCCCCCAACTTTGTCTCCCCGGAACAAATCAGTGCCATATGCCTAAAGGCCTCAGCAAACTAAGCTGAATACAATAGACTGAGGCAATAGAAGGGCTAGCTGAGCAGCCACACTGCCCAGGGAAGAGGCCCTGCTAGAAGGGGAGCTGTGTGTTTTCTCAGCATCATGATGGCAAAGCACCATCGTCTTACTGGCTGTGGCCCTCTCCTGGAACAGACATTCTCACTTGGGAAACGTCACAGCAGGAAACAGGCACACATTCCAGACCTGCAGATTCAGCGGTCCACTTGTCTGACACCATTAAAGTACCTGGAAAGGGGAGCCTGACAAAGGGAGGGCAGGTTGCAGCTGCGCTGCCGAGGGTCTTACAAGCCCGGCCAAGGGTTCGAAATTAAATCAGACGGTCACGGGGAGCTATTACAGGTCTTTGAGCTATGGTGCAAAATGACTGAAGCTTCCTTTTAATAATGGACCATGAAGTATATTTACGTGGAAAAATCTTCACATTTTGCAAATAAGCCAGGTATGCAATGCCTGCCTAATTGGAAATTCCACACACAGCTTGATGCGCTCACAAATTCACAATTCAGAATTAATTGGTTTTTAGGCCATGCATTTAGGTCAGATCATCCAGACACTCCATTTCATGCGGTGAAAAGAAATTAAGTCAATTCTCCCCCTGCCAGACCCTCGACTCTCATCTTGCAGGCCTGGCGTGCCATCCTCTGCACGCACGGAGAGGAAGACAACCTTTAGAGGCATTCTCATTATTTCTCAGGGAGATGTTATTAAGTACTGTAAACATGTCCTGAATGAGTCCATGTCACAAAGACTGCAAAGTGTTTATAGAATAAAAAGCCATAAGCGCCAAAGTGAGATAAAAGCGGTGGAGGGGGAGAAGGGGAGAAAGAGAGGAAAGAGAGAATTTTTAAAATAATAAAAAGGAAAAGAAATATCTTCTTGCCCAAAAAGTTGAGCTAGAAGTGTAGACTAGGAAGTAAGTTGGCCCTGAGCAGCCACACTGATCAGTGGGAGGCAGGGAAGAAACCCACCTGGCACTGGGATTAACCCTCCCACTCACATGCCCCTGCAGGCATCGCTAATTGATCACACAGATCTCAAGGCATCACTAATCGATCACGTAGATCTTCCCCATGGAATTCTTATTTGGCCTCAGAATTTTTCACAACAAAGCGCTGCGGGTCAAGTCCTTCTCACGTGGCATCATTCTGTGCCTTTCTTCTGTAGTCATATATTCCTATGTGCCTGCCTCTTCTGTCTCCCTCTTCTACTTTCAAGGACCCTTTTGAATACATTGGAGTCACCCAGATAATACAGAATAATCTCCCTACTTTAAGATGAATTTATCAGTAACCTTGATTCCATATAAAACCTTAATCCCCTTTGCTGTGTTACCTAACATATTCACAGGTTCCAGGAATTAGGATGTGAATGTCTTTGGGGAGACCATTATTCTACTTTCCAGAGAGTTCATGAACACCTCCTTGAAGAAAAAAGACCAAAAGTCACATCATAAATGACTATTTGTTTTCATTCATCGGTTATTTATTGAGCATCTACTATATGCCAGTCACTGTACTTAGATGGTAAGATACAGCTTTAAATGAGAGAGGTGTAGAGAGTCAGAGAGAGACCAACCTTCTGGATTTGCCCAGGACTCAGGATTTTCTGGGCTAAGCAAGGACAGTCCCAGGCACACTGGATGGTTGGTCTCCCATGGTGTTGTCTCTGTCATCAAAGAATTTATAATCCAGTGATAGACATGAACAGAATGCAATTAAGCAGATTTTTGCAGAGACCACAAGCTGCAATGTGTGCTTTAAAGGAAAGAGAAAAGGAGCTGAGATAGAGATAAACAAAATTGGTGCCACATCTTGCTCTGTGATCACCCCCTTTAGGTGACATTGACTGTTTCTAAATGCACTCCACACACATTGTCTTGTTTATACCTCACAACCCAATGGAGTGAGGACACTGCAGCTTTCAGATGAGGAAACAGAGAAAGAAATAACCTACCTAGCATCCCAGAACCCCTGTCTTAAGTCAGGTTCTCCAGAATCAGATCCTGGGACGAGGATTCACGAGCAAGTGATTCATTGAGGAAAGTCTCCCAGGAGAGATCTGTAAGGGAGTGAGGCAAGCAGAATACAAAAGGGGAAGAAGTCAGCAACAGTGAAAGATTTCAGGAAAAAATCCATTGAGTGTGGTCTTATCATGATCTTGCAAGGAAACTCCGGAGTGTCGGTTACACCTCGGCGTCTCTCCTACAGGAGATGTTTTAGTTTGTCATGACCGCTATGACAAATACCACTCAATGGCTTGACTTATACAACAAGAATTTATTGGCTCATGGTTTTAGAGACCAGAAGTCTCAAATAAAGACATTGGAAGGCCATGCTTTTTCCCAGAGTCTGCAGTGCTCTAGTGCTGGCTTGCCACAATCCTTGGGGTTCCTTGCCTTGCAACTGTGCCTCTCGTCACATGGTGATATCCTTGGTCTCTTCCTGTGTCTTTCTCTGACTCCTGGCTTCTGTTTATAGAGCCTCCAGTAATACAGATTAAGGCTCACCCTGATTTTAGTTTGGCTACACCAAAATGGATTCTTAGAAGATCGATGAAAAATGAGGCCACAGTTGAGCTAATGCTACATCTTCAAAAGGTCCTATTTACAAATGTGTTCACACCTACGGGAATGCAGATTAAGATGAAGCACATGTCCCTGAAGGTGTACACAGCCCGATCTACTGCGGATGGCAAGGTTTTCATCCGCCACACCTGTCAGCTGACTGACCATGGACCACTCTGGTGAGAAACTCCCAGGCATGTCTGGATCCCTCTGTTTTATGGGCAAAGTGGCTCATTTAACTCAAGGAGTATCCTCCAAGGAAGAGTCACAGATGTGGGCTGTTGAAAGCAAAAGCACACCAAAGCTGGGAGAGGGGACCCAGAAACAGTCAAACAGAGCCTGGTGGTCTGGGTGGAGCCTTAGCCAACTGAGGTTCAGCTAGTAACTGGGAAACCAAAATTTGAATCGAAGCCTAGTGAATTCCATTGCTAAACCTCTCTTCCATTCCTTTCATTTTCACGTTGTTGACAAATCTTCCTTAAACCTTAAGATTTGTAGGTGTTTGTTTCAGAATTTCATGAATACTTGACACACGAATGTCATGAATGTGACTTGACACAAATATTAAAACTCAAAGTGAGCTGCCACCCACTATCAACATGTTCAGTGTTGTATCACAGCAAAGAGTGACCCAGCCAGGTAATTTATTCGTATTTCCATTGGACACTTGCCTTCCTAGTAACTGAGGACAAATTTGCCTGTCACTGATAAGATAATTACAATTAAATACTACTTTTTGAATCTCAGGGATTTTTCGAATAGCTTTTAGCCCTCCGAGCCTATTTTAGAATTTTCACACTGGTTTTCATTATGCTGGTGTGTTTGTGTAAATGGGAGAGTAGGGGGCAGTACCTTGTCTTTTCAGAATTCTTGACGGAGTGAGACCCCCTAATTTCATACCTCATAAAATCTTCTTTTTCACTGTAAATGTGATATTTTAGTTTGACCTTGGATCTTTACTATCTCTGAGAATGAATCCTTTATGGGCTCCAGATGGAAAGTGTAAAATTAATAACCCCTTGTAGACTAAGACCCATATGTTTTTCATGTACTGCAGAGATGTACTTTGTTCATAGAGGCATTTACCTTAATGAAACTAGCATATAAACAATGATAGATTGCGGTTGCTAAATTTGGTGTTAGAGAACAAAGAATAAAAGTATTTAATACAGGCATCACAAAATCTGAAAGGAAATAATGGGTCCAAATGATGACTAAGAATCACCACTCTCTCTTGCAATGTTTTCTTGCGGGTAGGGGCATGGACGGGGAGGTTGTGTGGTCTATGCATGTTTGGAATAATAAACTATCCTCATGTTCCAAAACTAACAAACAAAACCAATCAGCATTCAAAATGGTCCAACATTTATGCATCTGCATTACTGAGAACTAGACTGCAAGTAACTGAGATTCACAAGGGGTGGCTTAAACAAGAAAAAAGCTTATTTCTCTATCTTACGTAAGTCCAGGCTAGGAAGAGAGCAGCTGGTCTCAAAGTGGGATCCTTCGGCAGGAGCATCAGCAACAGCTGAGAACTCATCAGAAATGTGAATTCCCAGGCCCCACCCCAAACCTACTGAACCAAGCACTCTGGGAGCAGGACCCAGCAATCTGAGTTTTAACCAGCCCTCCAGGGGAATCCAAAATGGCCAAAGCTTGGTTAACACTGTTCTGGAAGAGTAAGCAAAGGGCTTAGATAGGAGAGCTTTCCTTGGCAATCTTGCACTAGTCTTAACTCATTCTCTCTCTCTCTTTCTCTTGTTCATAGGCAAGTGGCTGTTTTTGAGCTTACCTAAACACAAACAATTTTTCCAATATTGATGCTATACCTTTGAAAAAATAAGAAACCACACATTTGTGAAAATTTTATATGAAATCAATACTAAGCTTAGCAAAATGTTTCCAACGTGTCCTCAGCACCCAAGCAAAAAAAGGTTGTTAAACTTCTATACCACATGACCTGGATCTGACCAGGCTGCAGGCAATAAAGGGCTCTCTAACCCACCTTTATTTACTTTCTGCTCAAGATAAACATTTATCACTGGGTGTATTGATTAACACCATATCGCTTCCCTCCTTACACTTTCACAAAGGGAACAGGCTCCCCCAGGGAACTCAAGCTTTTGTGGGGCTTGCGAGACCCCAAGTGCAGCTGTGAGCTAAAAGAAGGTGGCGGACTCTCCTCTGCCAATGGCAGGGCAGTCACCACGCTCCAGAGCAGGGTGAAGGATGAACGTTGCTCTTCCTTGGGGAGCCAATAAGGGAGCAAGATGGTCATCGCAGAATGAGCCATGGAGTCCAGAATGGATGTATAAGAGCATCAAAAAGTGGTATTGTCCAAGTGCAGTACCTGCTTGAGGAAAACAATAAGCCTACCTTGTTAATGGCCTGGAAAACGGGTTGCAAATAAATCTCTCATTTCATGAAAGTCTTTTTTTTCCTTTCTGTTTATGTCAATGATGGGAAGGCAGGGTTAGAGAAAAGCCAACAATATTGGCTTGATTTGCAATATTGACTTTATTTGCAATTTACAAAAGACATTTTAAAGGGTAACTATGATCCCTGAGTGTTTTAACATTTGAGGCTGCCTCGGTTCCTATATAGAAGTGGGCAGGGCATAAATTATAAATAAATAGATAAATATGTATTAACTCACCACCACCTCTATGTCTAATCTTTTATTTTCCTGATAACCATTCCTGATCTTCATAATGCTGGTTTTGAGTGTACGGAAATGGTGAACTAAGTTATCCGTATTTTCCTATGATTGTACACCCTGAGAAGGGTTACTTTTAATAGTCAAATGTAGTTTAAAGTGGTTAATTTGTGGTTAGCTTTATACTGGGACTAACTTAATCTATTCTTTTCATTGCCTTTAACAATTTCTTATTTTGCAATTTGTTTTGTTCGTGGAGAGAACCTTGTTTACCTGCCTGAACTTTGGGGGAAGTAAGACAAGAGTAAAGTATTGGGGCTGCTTCTATGACCCAAGGAAAGCCAGTAGGTGACTATAAGAACATTGAATGCAGTTGTTTCTTCATATTTTATACAGATATTTACAAATGTACAAAAGCTTTTTTTTTAAATTAGACCTTTTATTTTTAGATAATTGTAGACACACAGACAGTTGTAAGAAAAAGTAGAGAGACAGCCCATTTCCCCCAATAGAAATGTCTCCCAAAATTATAGAACTGCATCACAACCAGTATATTGACATTTTTAGCCACACCCACTTCCTTCCCGTGCTTATCCCTTCCTTAATCCCTGGCAACCATTCCGCTGTTCTCCATATCTATAATTTTGTCATTTCAAGATCGTCATTTAAATGGAATCACAGTTTGTAATCTTTTGAGACTGGCTTCTCTTACTCAGCATAATTCTTGGGAGATTCATCTGTGTTGTTTGCCTGTATCAATAGTTCTTTCCTTTTTATTGCTGAGTAGCATTCGATGGTATGGCTATCCAATTGTCTTTAACCACTCACTTGCTGAAGGAAATCTGAGTTGTCTCTAGTTATTAGTGATTACGAATGAAGCTGCTGTAAATGTCTGTGCATGGGTTTTTATGTGAACGTGCCTTTATTCCTCTGGAATAAATGCCTAAGAGCACAATTCATGGATCATATAGTACTTGCATGTTTAATTTTTTAAAGAAACTGCCAAACTCTTCCCAAAGTGGCTATACCATTTGACCTCCCCACCAGAAATCTCTGAGTGATTTGGTTTCTCTGCATCCTTGCCAGAGTGTGGTGGTGTCACAGTTTCTCAGTGGGGCTTCAATTTACATGTCCCTAATGTCTAATGATTTCCCTAACCTCAAATGATGCTTTCATATGCTTATTCTCTGCCGTAAAATGTCTCTCCAGGCCCACTCACTCATAGGATTATTTGGCTTTACTGTTGAGTTTTGAGAATTTTTCATATATTTTAGATTCTAGTCCTCTTCCTACGAATGGTTTGCATATACTTTCTCCCACTCTGTAGCTTGTCTTTTTCATCTTCTTAACAGGGCCTTACACAGAGCAAAAGTTTGTAATTTGGATGAAGTTCAATATATAAATGTTTCCTTTTATGGATCATGCTTTCAGTATCGAGTCTCTTTTTGGTGCCAAGTCTTTGCCTACCCATAAATCCCCCAATTTTTCTCTTATGTTTTCTCATAAAAAATTTTTTTTTATAGTTTTACATTTTCCATCGAAAGCCATAATGAGTTAATTTTGAGTTACTTTTTGTGTAAAGTTTGGGACTTAGTTCAAGGTCATATTTTGCCTATGGATATCTCATTGCTTTAGGACCATTTGTTGAAAAGGCTACCTTTCTTCCATTGAACTGTTTTTGCAACTTTGTCAAAAAATGATTTGGGTTTATTTGTGTGGGTCTATTTCTGAGTTCTCTAGTCTGTTCCACTCACCTATGAGTCTATCCCTTCACAAATACCATACAGAATTACTGTACTGTAGAGTAAGTTCTGAAATTCAGTAGACAAATTCTGCCTGCTTTACTTCTTCTTTTTCAGTATTGTTTTAGCTATTCTATTTCCTTTGCCTTTCCATATAAATTTTAGAATTATCTTGTTTATATCTCTTTAAAAGTATGACTGTGATTTTTTTATAGAAATGCAATTCTATAAAATTTAACGCAAAATGTAAGTGAATTTGGGAAGAATTGACATCTTTACTAAGTTGAATCTTCTAATCTATCAACACAGTATGTCTTTCCATTTATTTAGATCTTCTTTGGTTTCTTTCATTAGCATTATAAAATTTTCAGCATAAAAGTCTTGTATATATTTTGTTAAATTTGCACCTAAGTAATTTTTTGAGCAAATATAACTGGTATTATATTTTAATTTTAGGCTCATGTGTTCATTGCCAGTATACAGAAATACGATTGTTTTTTTATATTTATCTTGTATTCTTGGTCCCTTGCTGAACTCATTTATATATTCTATGGGTTTCATTGTAGATTGCTTGGGATTTTCTTCATAGGTAAATATGTTATCTGCAAATAGAGAGAGTTTTCATTCTTCCTTTCTGAACTTTGTGCCTTTTGTTTCTTTTTCTTACCTTGTTCCACAAGCTGAAACTTCCGGCACTATGTTGAGTGAGAGTAGACACCTTGCCTTGTTCCCAATCTTAGGGAAAAAATATTCAGTCTTTCACCATTAAATCTAATGCCAGATGTAGGTTTTTGTAAATATTCTTTACCAAGTTGAGGATGTTCCCTTCTATTCGTATTTTTCTCATAGTTTCTATCTTGAATTGGTGGTGAATCTTGTCAAATGTGTTTTCTACCTAGATTGGTGGTGATCATGTGGTCTTTCTTCTTTAGTCTGTTAATAGGGTGGATTACATTATTTGGTTTTTTGAATATTGAAAGTGCCTTGCATTCCTAGAATAAATCCCATTTGGTCAATCTTTTTGATATATTGCTGAAATATATTTGCTAATATTTTGTTAAGGGTTTTTGCAACTATATTTATGAGGGATATTGGTCCATAGTTTTCTTTTTTTGTACTGTCTTTGTCTGGTTTTTGATATCAAGGTAATACTACCTTCATTTAATGTATTGGAAAGTATTCCTTCCTCTTATATTTTCTGGAAGAGAGTTTATAGAATTGGTGTTAATTCTTCTTTACACATATACAGGTCAATAGCCCATTCCCCTTTCTCCAGTGAAACCATCTGGGTCTGGGTATTTCATTTTAGGAGTTTTTAAATTACAAAGTCAATGACTTGATATCTATAGAGTGATTCAAATGATCTACTTCACATTGGGTGAGCTGTGTGGTTGATTGTATTTTTCAAGAAATCGGTCCATTTCATCTAAGTTGTCAAATTTATGTGTTTAGAGTGGTTCATAGTTTTTCTTATTATCCTTTTGATGTCTGCAGGATCTGTAATAATATCCCCTGTTTCAATCATTATTGGTAATTTGTGTCTTCTCTCTCTTTTGTTTGTCAGTATTGCTTGAGATTTGTCGGTTTTACTGATCTTTTTGAAGAATCAGCTCTTTATTTCATTAATTTTCTATATTTTTCTGTGTTTAATTTTATTGATTTCCTTCTGCTTTGTATTTATTTCATTCTATTCCAAAATTCTTGAGGTAAGAGCTTATAGTATTGATTTGAGACCAACTCTTTTCTAATGTATGAATATAATGCTGTTGATATCCCCCTCAGCACTGCTTTAGCTGTGTCCCACAAATTTTGATACACGTATTTTCATAGTCATCAGTTCAATGCAATTTTTTTTTTTAATTTCCTTTGAGGCTTCTTTGACCCATGGATTATTTATAGTATGTTTTTTAGTTTACCCTGTTCATGATATTTTCCTGTTATCTTTTTGTTATTGAATTCTGTTTTGTTTCCATTGTGGTTGGAGAATACATTCTGTACGATTTCAACTCTTTCAGTTTGTTGAGGTTTGTGTTTGGTCCAATTTATGGTTTATCTTGGTATATGTTCTGTGGGCTCTTGAAAAGAAAGTCTATTCTGCTACTGGTGGGTCAGTGTTTTATAAATGTCAATTAGGTCCTGTTGGTTGATAATGTTGTTCAGTTCTCTCTTTTTGTCTTGTTCAATCTGCCTAAAGGTTTATCAATTTTATTGATATTTTCGAAGGGCCAAGTTTTGACTTTGTTGATTTCTCTATTTTATTTATTTTCACTCTAGTCCTTATTTCCTTCCTTCTGCTTACTTTGAATTTAAATTTTTCTTCTCTTTCAAGTTTATTAATGCGAAAAACATAGGTCATTGATTTGAATTCTTTCTTCATTTTGAATATAGGCATGTCCTGACAATTTTTAATTGTTGCCAAATCATTCAAAATTGAGAGAAAAAAACAGAGGTTTGCATGCAAATAGTTTTCAGCCTGTGACCCAAGAGTTCATACTTCCCTTACAGCCTTGTTTTCTCTACATTTGCAGGTCAATAGCCCATTTTAGACCTGAAACAAGAAAAACATATGCCCATGCTTTTTTTCTAAAGGGTTTTAAATTTGAATATAATTAGAGAAAAAAAGAAGGAAAAATTTTCCTACTCTGTGACTCTACAGAGATAGGTCTTCTAAACTTTTTCCCTTTCAAAGATGAGATCTTTTGTAACGGGTGCAGGTGGGAGTCCATCCTACTCTGTCTTGGATGCCCCTCATCCTCCCATTCCCCATATTTCTTTTGTTCTTTTCTTCCCAGTACTTAGTAATCATTCAAGCATTCATTCATTCATAAATTCACTCATTCACTGATGGAACCAAATTTACTAAAAGCAGATGGTGGTGTGTGAAGACCCATGCATGACATAACCTGCGCCTTGACCTTGAGAAACTCATTTGGTGCCCCTGAGCACCAAAATGCCCTCTATCAGGAGCCAATCCCCAAAACCTTGGCATCTCACCCTTGATATGTTTGCTACTCCTCAGCTATGGGTACCACATGCATTAGGATTCTCTGGGCTACAGGGTATAAACATAAAAATGTCTTTTTTTTTTTTTTTAAAGAAACTACAATACATCTATGTAATGAGTAGAGAACCCTTCAGAAAGGTCACTGTGAAAACCTAAACTCTTCTTCTCTTAATGTTCCAAATGGTTTAGGAAATTGTCACAAACCCTGTACGTGCTTTCTCCCACCCATAACTCCTTGACCCACCATGTGCATCGCATGCTGTGGCATCCACACATCCATGGGTCTTCCATCTTCTCTCCGGCTCAGGGAATTCTCTGGCTACAGGAGTGTGTTTGGATGCCTTTGGGGCAGGCTGCCGTCTCTGAGATGCCAGCATTGCAAATGTCACCCAAAGTCAAGCAGGGCAGGGAGTTGGTGGGTTAGTACCTAGCTTCTGACCCTTGTAGGATGATTCTGAGGTGCACGTTCTACACAGTCTCTCAAGAGTTGCCCAGTGGGATTGAGCCCCAGCTGCCCACAGTGGTGATCCTCTCTCTAATGTGTCCTTTATAGACCTTTCCTACTTTCCTGACTCTGTTATCCACTTGTTCACATGCTTCCTGAGGTCACTCCCAAATAAGCTATCTGTAGCAAATGCTTGCTTCAGGGTTTGCTTTTGGGAAACCAAACTAAGAACATCTCCTCCAGATTATTCTGTAGGCTATGTAAAGCTTCTTTCTAAATGACCTCAATGGAGGAAATTACTTTTCATTGAGAATAGACTTAGTTTATTTGAAGATGGGCAATTTAATGAATTTAAGATAAATAAATAAGGCAGATAATTATGTTGATGAGCAACTTTGGGAACAAAACTAGGCAATCACTCTGGGCTTGTTAGATGGGTAACAAATATTTTATACCACTCAAGATCCTGCGTGGATGGCAGGCCCATTCAGTCCTCAAAGCAGAGTTGAGGTGGTCATTGCTTGGATTAGGGAATAGCCTTCCAAGGGCTGACCATATTTATTTACATTTGTGAATTCCAAAGTTGGTTTTAAAATTAGATTGCATTATTTAAGCATCCCCCATCAAATTCAGCACCAAATTTTGAGAGTTTTCTGCCTAAACAGGGGCCTGAGCTAAGTGGACCCACAGTCCAGTTGGCAAGCAGTTGTTGTGGGGGGAAAACTCATGGTCTGTACAATTTGAGTAGAACGATGTCTTCTCTAGTCCTTCACTTGGGCTCTCATTCCACTTTGTCAGCTGTTATTTAATCTCGATCATCAGAGTGATTTGCATGCAAATCCCTCCAATGTGTCTTCTCTGTCTTTTGCATGTGATTTATTTTCTACTGAGGCAGTGGCATTGGTCTCCTCTGTTACTGCTGATTGTGATGCTATTGAGTCATCACTGCATGGTGGGCATCATTGACCCATCTCCACTTTTAAAGGAATAAACCGGTACTCAAGTGTCCCAACCATAATATTGGTAAATAGAGTTGAATTTTTGTAGAAATGAATTTATTTCCCTTCCTCCTTGATCTTAGCAAATCATGATTTTCATGCTGGTTTGAGCTCATAAGCACTCACCAAACCTAATTTCCTGGGGAACAGATGTAGCTTAAGTGGTTGAGCA
>JAQZBX010031978.1:14878-26170 GCA_029593785.1 Cabassous unicinctus
CATTTTAATTAAAAACAATTTCTTTAGTAAATCTCTGCATTGCAACACCACATACTCTCCCTTTTAGTAACACTCAATGTTATTACCATGAATATTTAAAGAAAAGCTATAAGATAATTTACTTTTAAAGATGAAAGGCCAAAGTGAGGTAAGTCAGAGGGACACAAGTACTGGGAAAAATACATATATGATGCATATGTACATCATATATGTATTTGCCAAATCAAAATGAATCTTTAAAATAGAACTACAAAAATCTGTCAATGCAAAAACATATACTTAATGATATCGGTTATAGGAATTTGAGTGAAGCCAAATATTAAAAATAACCTATTTACATAAGACTTTTAAATATAGTTCAATCATACACTATACCAGAATCAATATATTCAACAAGAACATGTAAGTAGTAAGCTTGGCAGTGATCTCAAAAAAAAAAAAAGCCAGATGCACAGCAGTGTGTAAAACACCCACACACAGACACTTATACATATATGTATGTATGTGTACTTATTTATACATACATATGGCACCTCTAGAAAAATACCCTGGGGAACATTTGGGGATTGGGGCACAGAAGTGGCAGGGTGACTAACTTGTACTTTGTTTGGGAACTGTCTAGGTTTGAATCCCAACTCTGCAATTCACTAGCTGTGTGACTTTGGGCAAGTTACTTAACCTCTCTGTCAACTAGGGATAATGACAGCATATATCTTACAGGTTTGTTGTGAAGATGACAGGAATAATTTCAGGAAAAGAACTTACAACAGTGTTTGACACACAGTAAACTTAATATAAGTGCTAGCTGTTTATTATTATTATTAAGCTTCAGTTTATTTTGAGTTTTGTAACATATTCATGTCTTAGAGTCTTCAAAAGTTAATCACATGACTTGAAAACTTCAATAGATGTGCAAAAGAGTAGTTTCTGACAAAAATCAACCAGAAATTATTCAAGCCACAATTGCATTTTATCCGAAAGTCCTATGTGATACGTTATCTGTACATTTAACCTTTTTAGGAATTTAAGGAATGCAATTATATCTTTTTAAATTGTTAAACAACAAAGGTGGGAAGGAGCCTTGTGTAATAAAAGCAATAGCTGAGTTTTCAGCTCAGCCATATAAGAATGCTGCCCTATTTCAGTTTCCACAAGAACTCTCTTCCTATCTCTTATTTCTGGTTTGACTACTAGAGGATTTTTCTATAAGGCTGATTCCTGTTCTCTAAGTGATTCAGACAATAGTGATTCCACCTGTCTATACACATTTGCAAGGGGGAAAAAAACACAATAGTTTAGCAGGTAAAAACAAAACAAAATGAGTGATCTGCCAAAATTGCTTGATGACATCAAAATCCATCTTGGGTGCTTGTACCCAGAGGTAACGAAGTCTTCACACTGATGATACTATCGTCTTTTGAAAAAAAAAAAAAAAAAGTTTGGGAGCACTGGGGAGGTAGGCAGAGTAGACACCACCACAACCCCCAAAACAAACACCACTGATGGATTACGTAGCTTCCTCAGGCCTTTGGGGACTTTGCTCGGGCTTCTTTTGTGGTCAGCCTCAGTTGGGAAAGTGAGGCAGCACCCCGTGTAGCTCAGCTGTGTTTGAGCGACGTTCAGTAACCCTGGACTGCATTTGAGTAGATAAACCTCACAGGTTTTCTTTTCCCCACCCTACCCCTTTAACCAGGAATCCGGCAGAATGTTGTATTTAAATATCAAACTCAGGTAAACATGTCAGTAGTGCTGTTAGTTTGGGCCAAACGTCTTTCCTCTTGTAGCTAATTGCTTGAATATCTACAAACTGATATGCTCTTTGTAGACATTTATGCTGTCCTCTTTTTATAACTTTATTTCATTTTCTGTTCATTTCTGGTGTTGACTCAAAGGGCCTTTATCACCTCGTGCTGATAATCGGTGCTTTATGGCTGCTGGTATGATCGCAAGCGGTTGAAGCAGCGTGCAATCGTAGAGGCGGATAAATATTTGAACAGGAAAAGAAAGTCTGTCTGAGGTAGGCCAAGGAAGAAATGCATTTAAACAAATAATACCACTAGAGGGACCTTGACTCTGAGCCGCGACTAGGCAAGGTCAGACTGGGAAGGACGCCCTATCCTTGGTCTCCTCGTCCAGCGAGCACAGGTGCCATTGCTGATTTT
The DNA here is from genome assembly GCA_029593785.1 of Cabassous unicinctus. Classification (NCBI taxonomy): domain Eukaryota; kingdom Metazoa; phylum Chordata; class Mammalia; order Cingulata; family Chlamyphoridae; genus Cabassous; species Cabassous unicinctus. Next base: position 17,041 of record JAQZBX010031978.1, read on the forward strand.
AAGGGGCCCAGTCAGTCCAGGCTTGTTTATAAATGGCCCCATCCCTCGGGGTGCTGAGCTGGGGTCCACGCTAGCAGGTTTCTGACGTCATGGTTGTGGCTCGCGTATTTGGTCGGGATCGCTAAAATAATTCCCTTTGAGTAGGATAAATTTGCTCTTGCAGGGAGTTAAAGACCTGAGAGGTTTTAATTAGTTTACCCAGCCTCTGCGTTTCGTCACCAAATGTTATTTGGGGGGCGGGGGGGTGGTGGTCAAAGAACATAGTGCTGGGTGTCTCCCTTTCTCGTTTTTGCATGGGGGCTCTCCCCCCACCTCTTCAGCACCTCCTGTGAATAGTCGAAAATGAGTGCAAAATGACATTCAACTTAGAAAGTCAGATCACCAGGAAGCAAAACTGGAGGCAAACAGAGCAGCTAATTTCGCCAGGCATAGCTGGTGCTGTTCGCGGTTGTCCCTGACAGCGTGGCCGGCTCCGAACCACCTGTGTTTGCTCACTAGCTTTCCCCAATCTGCGAGAAAATGGCCCGAGCCAGTCACATGGCAGCCAGATAGCCCAGGCACCATGGGAATACAAAAGCCGGAGCTTTTAGCAGAGTTAATCATTAATGCGCCTTTTCTTTGTCCCATTCAGGAGTGCTGACAAGGGCTTTGATAGCCGGTGTTTGCCACCAGGCCGGCTGCAGTCATAACCAGGTACTAATGAGCCCGTTGGCTCCAGCTCCCCTCGGTGCCCACGGGAGCCGACCTGGACGTGGACGCTGCCCTTCCACCTGACTCCTGCTGCCCCTCTGCCCAGCCCGCACCCAGGGTGGCCCCCTCCTCTTAGAGCCTTGCTGTTCTGGAACACCCGGCTTGGGTTCCCGGTTGTTTCTGCATATCATCAGCCTGAGTCCAGCAGAGCAAGGCCAGCAAGTAATCCTCCCTTCCCCCGGCATTATCTATCCTCCAAGCAGAAAAGAAAAGCTAAACTGAGTCTGCCTTTCATTTGTTTTAATGAGGACCAGCGAGCGATGTTCTACTCTAATAGCCACGGGGTACTTCCTCAACAACACCTAGCTGAGACAGTCACCCAGGGGATAGCCTGATGTTTCCATCTCAGCAACTAAAATGCAGGTGTCCATGTTAGGTGTCAGGTTTTTTTAAAAAAAAACAACAACAACTCCATTTTAACAGCCTCAACAGTAACTCGAGTTTCAACCTGACTGGAGTGAAGGTATATGAGAACCACGTTAAAAATCTCCTGCTACCCGCTCTTTTATCTGAGTCTATGAAGCTGCTGTCACCCTCCCAGGAACAGGACAGCCAAGCCCCCTAACTTCATGCTTTTGCGCATTTCACGCTGAAAATGTGCCCCCGCAACATAAATGTTCCATCAAGATATAAGCCATGGATGCCCCACTGTGCTTCAAGAATAGTTGAAAGCAGTCTAATAAGGAGTACATCTTGGAAGTTGGGCTTAGACAGGGCCAGAGATTTTAAAGTTTGGGGCCATGAAAGAGCAGAGCTTTTTTCTAAGAATTGAGCACATGGAAATTTTAATGACGCCTGTACATGATCAACAGGTGTTGTTCAGTAAAGATATTATGTTAAAAATACAGTACTACCGTGTATGTACATCTCCCTTTGGCCAGAGTCAAAATACCTTTAAAGATTTTATCCAGTTGAGCTCTACCATATCTAGGGCATACTAAATGATGACAAACTTTATTGTCATCTTTTTATTTGTCTTTTTTTAACATATGAGGAAGTGAAAGTTGACGGACCTGCTTCCTCATCTTGGAACTTTAACAACAGGCAAGTGATTAGAACCCCAAAGGGATTAGATTGTGTGCAGTTTATTACTGAGTGCTACTTCCTGCCCCTTGCAGCCTGGTTTCATTCTTAGGGGGATTTACTCAAACTCCCGTTTATTGAGCACCTACTGTGTACTACAGACCACTTAGCTCTGTCAGGAATGAAGATGGAAATGATATGGTTCTGCATTTAAGAAGCACAAATAAACACAGCACAAGAAGGAAAGGCAGACAGCAATTAACTGTGGAATGAAGTAATGCCTAGGTACTTACAACTTGGTACAGCTTTGCCCCACAATCCAAAAGCTCTCCAGAGGAAGGAAAGGTTGGTGGTTTCAAAAAGGCTGGATGTTATAACGTGCAAAGCATCCAATTCAAGTAAGTTAATCAGTTTTAAATAATGAGCAGGATCTTTACTTTTTAAAATGTTCTTCATACAGGTAGCATGAATACATTTTATAATCTATGTATTTCACTTGATCACAGGCCCATCAACCAAAAATTTGTATAGAAGTGTTAGAGTTGACTCTACTGCAAAGAATCCATCTTCGTTCCTCTATCATATGTAGTTGGTCTAGAATTTGTTGGACTTGGAAGGGGGAGGAGGGGGGACACACCCAAATGTGCATTCAATCAAATATGCTTCGATGTGCCCAAAGAAGATAAGATAGAAAAATGTTACTGTTAGGGTGAAATTTTCTGAATTACTTATTTGGGTTTAAACAGCAATTAAACCATTATTGGGGGCAAAAAAATGGAGGGCAAACTGATGTATCGAGAACAATGTATTGATACTAATTGATATTGATGTGTGCCTGTAATCGTAAAAGTGGATTGAATCAAGAGAGAAATGTGGATCTGTGTTGTGTGTGTTCTCATTTCTTGGGAGGGAAACAGTCATCTTAGATTAGGATCTCCCAAAAGGAGCCCCTGAGACAGGAATTTCAGTGCAAATTGTTTATTTGGAAAGTGATCCCAGGAAACAAGGTGAGGAAGAGGGGATGGGAATCAGGGACAAGAAGAAGGCAGTAAAGGGTGAGGTAGCGATCAGGTGACCCCTGCCAATGGCTTGGACTTTACCCTGCAGGGAACCCACTGACAAACTGTGTAGCACTCACTCCAGGGTTGTCCCACAAAGGGGATAGGAGCCTGGGTTCTTTGTCTACCAACTCATGCCCTTCCTTAGTTGAGGGCTGCTCCTTGGTCTATGATTTTACTTAGTGAAAATTATCCCCATTGTTCTGAATGAACTGCCAAGAGATAGGGTTATTCTAAAGACCAGGCTTCACTGAATGGCTTAACGGTTCCCACTGTTTAGCCCAATAGGCAAGTTACTTGCCATCTCCATCCTCCAGTTTTGTAAATGGCGGTGTAAGCACATGTCCCAAGATAGGCTCCCCAGTGGATGGGCCAGGGCCAAGAACAAGTCTATAAGATGCTGCTGTGAGCATCTGCCCCAAGACAGTCTCTCCCATGGACAGAGAGCAAGGCCCAGGAGCAAAGGCATGGGAGAAAGAACCAGGTACTAGTCTTACAGAAGCTGGGTTGGTTAGTTGGTTGCTAGAGATGCTATAAGAGTAACTTTCAAAGAACACTGGTCATGGCAAGTGATGGTTGAGAAAGGCCAGAGTGAGGAGTGCCTTAAACACAGGTTAATGTAAGTGAAAAGGGTAGGGGCCAAAATGAAGGACTTCGTGTCCTTGGACAGCCCGAAAGCACAGCTGGGAAGAGTTAAGGAGATGCTTGTAGTAAAAACTGCTAATGATTACTGAGCTCTGACAGGTGCCAAGCAAACTTTATACTGAATGCTCAAAATAGCACCACAAAGGTGGTGTGATTATCACCTCCATTTGACAGAAGGCGACTGAGGCATGCAGAGATGAAACTGTTTGATGTCACAGGAACACCTGTATTGAGTCAGGGTCTGACTCTGGGGCCAGTGCTCTTGTCCACCCCACGTGTTAGCTCAGTGTGCATGCCAGAGCCTCATGCTCTGGACAGTGGAGCTGCTGATGGACATGGCTGTTGAGACTCAGTGGAATGAGGCAATGGATGTGAGCTTGTTTCAGAAAATGAAAACCTCTCTATGGATGTCGGGAATGGTTATAGTTCTTTTCTTATCTCTTCTAGGGAAGAGTGGTTGCTCTTTCACTAACTGATGGAGTGTCCAAGGCATGATAGATGGTGAGCTCTTCTATATCAAAGAGTTATAGATGGTTGTTAGTCATGCAAGTGGAGTTACAGCCTCAGACACTCTCCCTGGTGTGAGTAATAATTTTACAGGCAGATGGTGCTGGTAATGAAATGCTAAGAGGGTCTGCATGAAACACCTGCCTGCAAATGTAGCCCCCTCCCCCCACAGCTGACCTTCTTGCCATGTTTGTTCCCACAGCTGCAGGAATCTCCCATTATGAGGATGCTTCATAACCTTGTTCATCTTTAGAGCAAGGTCATAGGTGCTGTGCTTGGGTAATCTGATGGGCACCTTGCCCTCTTGACTGCAGCAGCTGCCTTTCTCATGTGGCCTTCTCTGTTCTACTTTAAAACATGGGTGGCATGAGGGGGACAAGGGGCAACACGGGCTGCTTGAGGCATACCTGCTTCAGATCTTGTTTACAGTCAGCCTCGTCCCCCACCTTTCTACTACTAGGGACTAGGAGCCCCAGTGTACTCGGCAGATGTTTTGTGCATTCTGTTTTCACAGGCAAAGTTTTTTTCTTTCCTTATATATATATATATTTGTTTAAATCAAGGACCTCCTCCACCCTCCCTTGCAGTAATCAGCTGTCTAATGGGATCCTTCCTTCTAAGTTGCATTTCCTCTGCAAACAACAGCTTACACCTGGAGCTGCTCTTGAACTTGATGCCCACCCCCCCCTCCACTCCCCATGCTCAGCTTCTTTCCAAGCCAAAAGTTTCCCCAGGAGAACAGCAGAGGGAGTGAAGCAGAAGATGCCTTTCTGATGGCAACGAAGTTCTGCAGCCTCCTGGCACTCAGCAGTGGGCTTCAGCTAACCCAGCCTGGAGAACCTCTGCTTGCCCCCCACCCCATAGCATTCCTAGTGCCTTGGAGGTTCATCTTTGCCATTGAAGGAAACTGAGAGAAATTCTAGGAAACTTGAACCATCCTTTGTAGCTTGAGTAGCCCCAGTTTACCACCTTTGGCTTATACCCATAGTTTTCTTTTCTATCCATAAAATATCTGCCTGTCTCCAAAGCCTCAGTGAAAGTGTTTCCTCCATGATCCAAGAAGTCAACAGAGCAAGAGCACACAGGATACCCAGACAGGGAATATTTCAGAAAAGGAAGTATAATGAGGCTGAGAGGGTGTGTAGAGATGATGGTGAGAGATCCGAAGCCATTCACTTCACCCTTTGACCAATTCTGCTAATACCATCCTTGAACTGGCCACTATTTGCCTCCTGCACCATAAATAAGTCTTTCCCTCTGTTCCTTCTTTGAGGTTCCTTTTGCTTCTTTCCATCACTACCCATCACACACTGAACCTGGGACTTGGTGTTCCCCTTTCAGGGTCATCAATGATGGGCTTGTGCTTGATAGCTGCCCAGCAGGACCATTAACTTGGCCCAAGGCAAGCTTTCTTTCACTTGCACAGATGCTATCATGGCCATTTTGCAATGAACACTATGAGAAAACTGGATGGTATTTTAATAACCCATTCTCAAAACGGGACAACCAATTTTAAGCATGTACTCTATAAGTGGGGTGACTCTATTTTTGCTTTGGTATATGGTAGACATAACACAACAACTGTTGTCACCCTTTTACAGTGGAGTGGACAGAGCACTGGGCTTTGAATCAGGAAACATGGGTTTGAGTTCCAGCTTTGCCACTGCCAACTGTGTGTCTTGGGAAAGTTGCTGACCCCTTCTCTTTACCTCAATGATAAGAGGAAGAATTATAATAGCTTCCACTTATGTGTCTTATTTAACCCTTATAAGTTATGTGTCTAAGTTTCAGATGTTACCACATTTTTTTTAATGCAGGAACTCTTTCATGAGATTAGCACATTGTTTTCTAAAACCTTGAGGGACAATCTATTGATCAATCGATAGCAAAACAGAACTGACTGCTAAAGCCTAAACTGGTGACTCCCAGCAGGTGATAGTGATTTCTGACACCTGAGAGGGTCTCCATAAATGTCAAGACATGTTGCAACACTCTAAAATGAGGCTTACCGTAAATTCACTCTGCACATAAGGAGTGACAAAGAGAGATGATGAGTGGGAAATGAAGAAGCGGAGTCACAAAATCAAATAATCAAAATAACAGTGAGATGGACCCCTGCAAGCTAAGGAGGCGGGTGGGAAAGAAGACAAGGGGACTCCATGTACCCGAAAGCAATGGCCAGCGTCTGCGTAGCTGCATTCCCAACCTGTTAGCTTGTAAAGATAGCGTCTCTGAGACAGGTGGGCTCCAAGTCCCTGGCGGTGAAGTTACCTGGTGCAGGGGAAGGACAGGCATGCGGATAGGGACCTTGACAAGCAATCAACAAACAGGAAGGAGTTAAAGCGTCTCCTACCAGCAGTGAAGATAAGCCTTTTATAGAGGGCAGGCTGAGCAAGATTAAAAAAAAAAAAAAAGTTTGCCCCAGAAGAACAAAGAAGTCATTGTGTTCCTTTGGTTTTGCGGTGGGGTTGGGGGTGGGGGGACAGAGTTAGGAAACTTCTCCCCCAAGCATTTGAGGAGCTGGAGGCAGCCTTTGAAATTCTCATGTGGAATTTAACAATCAACATTTGTTTTGGGCTTGCTCTGCATGAGATGTGGGGGAGACAGAGGTAGGAGAAGCTTGCCTTTCCAGGCGAGTGGGAGAACCAGAAATACCCCATCTGAGCACAGTGGCAGCAGGGCCGGGAGACCTGAGATGAGGCCAGCTTCGCTGTGGTTGGGGTGTAACCAAAGCTCTGAACCAAGGTGGGGGGGCGGGGAGATTTGAGTCAGGGAAAGGCAACCCAGGCAGAAGGTGGTGACACCAGCAAAACACAGGGTGTGAAGAGGGATGCTGCACGCTTGGGGAAACGGCATGGTTTGTTTTGCAGAGAGTGTACTAGAACATGGAGGGAGATACAGCGTGAAGAAAGCTGGGGCCAAGTTGCTGAAGTCCTGCTAAGGAATTCCGGCCGGCTCCTGAGTCCGAGGGTCACTGCGGAGGGACTGCAAGCAGCAGTTGCCTGAGCAGGTCTGTTTTAGGAGGCCAGATTGGCTCAGAAAACATTGCTGCGATGATTTCGCCCCAAGTTCCAAGGCACTAAAATATATCTGAAAAACTCGGAGCTCAAAGTGTGGCTCCTCTTTGGAATTTGCTTTGGAAACAGGCCGTTCAGGACGCACACACCTCTCCCTGCAGGGTCCAGGAGGGCAGAGGTGCTGCGGGAAGACTGGCCTGGGAGATGGATGCTCCATATTCAAAGCAATATAGAAAGTGTTGGCGTGAGGCAGAGGGAAAGTTTAGAATGCTGGAGGGAACTAGATTTTGCCCAAGAATTCAACTTTGAGGAAAAGGTAGGAAATTGCTTGTATGGAGGATTATCAACCCCACTGCAGAAACTTCCGGGGCCAGGACTCAGGCCTCTAGACCCTCTGTCAAGTGCTTGGTGGCCACACGTGGACAGACGTAAGAATTCCCGTTGTCATGGAAAGTTCTCCTGGACAGCGCTGACTAGACACTGAAATTTCACATCCTTATAAGCAGTATTAAACAAATAAGCGTTTGAACTCATCTCTCCCACCCCCAGACCCCACCATCATATGCTTTGTTTAAAAAAGAAAAAAAAACAAACTTTATTTCAACTTCAAAAAAATAAAATAACAGACAAAAGGCAGCTTAACAAATTACGGAAGCATTACTCTAAAAATTGTGTCCAGGCACATTTATCTCATTTAATCCTAAAAACAAACTCAATTGTTTCTCCAGAGTTCAGAAAGATACATAAATGAGCACAGATTGGTTAAATGACATGACCAAGGTGTCCTTGTTAATGATGAAAATGAAGAAAAAAATGCTTAATCATATTCATAGCTCATAAAGCTAAACCCCATATTCTTTTTTACCTTTAGCATTGATATAGTACCTTCTTTACCTTTGCTACAAAAGTATTTCAATATTACTGTTAACTATAATCTATAAATTACATTAGTTTTTTCCCCAATGTATCACCATGTTCTTATCACCTTGCAGTAGAAGAACATTCTTGTATTTATATTAGCCATAATCCTAATCTATCATCCAATCACTCTGTTATACAGTCCCTAGATTATCCTCTGTCTTTCAGTTACATTAACCTCCCTGTATGTTGTTTTTTATTTTTTTTTAAGATTTATTTTATTTATTTACTGCCCCCCCCCATTGTTTACACTCGTTGTCTGCTCTCTGTGTCTATTTGCTGTGTGCTCTCTGTGTCTCTCGCCTTCTCTTTAGGAGGCACCAGGAACCGATCCTGGAACCTCCCATGTGGGAGGGAGGCGCACAATCGCTTGAGCCACCTCAGCTCCCTGCTTCGCTGTGTCTCTCATTGTCTCTCCTCTTTGTGTCTCCTTTGTTGTGTCATCTTGTTGTGTCAGCTCGCCGCACCTACCCGTTGCACCAGCTCACTGTCTTGCTTGTCTTCTCCAGGAGGCACTGGGAACCGAACCCAGGACCTCCCATGTGGTAGGCAGGAGTTCAATTGCTTGAGCACATCCGCTTCCTTGTATGTTGTTTTTAAAAAACAGAAACTTAGGAGTAGGGGATCCCAAAAAAGGACTGATATTTGGGGGTATGGGAATAGGGGCTCTTTATTTTTTAAAGATTTATTTTTATTTATTTATTCCTCCCCACCCTTCCCGCTTGTGCTTGCTGTCTGCTTTCTCTGTCCATTTGCTGCACGTTTCCTCTATGTCTGCTTGTCTCCCCTTTGTTGCATCATCTTGCTGCGCCAGCTCTCCACGGGCATGGGCCAGCAGCTCCCCGCAGGGGTAGACTCTCAGCTCTCCGGGGTTTGAGCCATCAGCTCTCCACTGGCACAGGCCAGATTGCCTTTACCAGGAGGCCTCGGGAACCGAACCCAGGGCCTTCCATGTGATAGACAGGAGCCCAACCACTTGAGCCACATCCACTTTCCATAGGGGCTCTTTTGATCAACGCTTTTTATCCCCCAGGTGCCCATGGTCTCCTTTTCCTGCTGCTTATATGTGTAGTATTGATTTGTATATGGGTTATGTGTGCTGTGTGTATGTGTGTGTGTATGTGTGTGCAATAAGGCAGTGTTCTAACTTAGTTTGCTTCTAGGCAGATCTCAACTTTTTTCTTTTCTTTTTTTTTTTTTTAAAGATTTATT
>JAQZBX010031979.1:0-26074 GCA_029593785.1 Cabassous unicinctus
GATGTTACAACTCAACAATAAAAAGACAAACAACCCAATTAAAAAATGGGCAAAAGACTTAATAGACATTTGTCCAAAGAAGAAATACAAATGGCAAAAAAACACATGAAGAAATGCTGAACATCACTCATGATTACGGAAATGCAAATCAAAACTACAATGAGATATCATTTCATACCTATCAGAATGGCCACTATTAAAAAGATAGAGAACTACAAGTATTGGAGAAGATGTAGAGAGACAGGAACACTTACTCACTGTTGGTGGGCATGCAAAATGGTACAGCCACTGTGGAGGACTGTTTGGCAGTTTCTAAAGAAGTTGAATAGGGAAGCGGACGTGGCTCAAGTGATGGGGCTCCCATCTACCATATGGGAGGTCCAGGGTTTGATTCCCGGGGCCTCCTGGTGAAAAGCAAACTGGCCTGCATGGTGAGCTGGCCCGAGCGGCAAGCTTGCCCACACGGAGTGCTGGCCCCCGCAGGAGTGCTGGCCTGCGCAGAGAGCTGGCACAGCAAGATGACGCAACAGAAAGAGACACAGAAGAGAGACAATGAGAGACGTAGCAGATCAGAGAGCTGAGGTGGTGCAAGAGATTGAGCAGCCTCTCTCCACTCTGGAAGGTCCCAGGATTGGTTCCCGGTGCTGACTAAAGACAAGACAAGCAGACACAGAAGAACACACAGAGAGCAGACAGCGAGCGCAAAACAATGAGGCCAGGGGTGGGGGGCAGAAATAAAACAACAATAACAAAAAAAAACATTTGCAAAGAAGTTGAATATAGACTTGCCACGTGACCCGGCAATACCACTACTGGGTCTATACCCAGAAGAACTGAGAGCAGTGACAGGAATAGACATCTGCACACCGATGTTCATAGTGACATTATTTACCAGTGCCAAAAGTTGGAAAAAACCCAGGTGTCTATCAACAGAAGAATGGATAAACAAACTGTGGTCTATTCACACGATAATATTATGCAGCTGTAAGAAGACATGAAGTTATAAAGCATATGACAACATGGATGAACCTGGAGGACATTATGTTGAGTGAAACATGCCGGACACAAAAGGACAAATACTGTATGAATGCGTTACTATGAACCAAATATATTGTGTAACATGTTGTTTGACTCAAAATAAATTTATGTGTATCCAGTACATTTAATTGAAAAATGTATATACTTATTCATCTGTGTTTACTTTTTAGTTTTTAATTGTTTATATTTTCAATTATTAAATATACAAAATAAAGTTAAAAAAACAACACAACTTTCTCTGGACCTGGAACTCCTTGAGTCCCTCAATATTCACCTTGAACCATACTATGGTTCCCCTTTCCTTAGAGCTTGCTGGTCATCCCACTCACTGTTTTATCCATTTCTGCTCCTAAGACCTCCAGTATGTGCCAATGCTCACTTTTTTTTTTAATTTTTGGAAAATAAAGTACACAACTCTAGAATACACACTATCTCTATTCTAGGTGCTTTGAACTTACTGCTGTTTGATATATATTGAAAGCCTGAGAAACAATATTTATGGAGAACTGCTTTTTCATAAATCTCCTATCTATTATCTATCTACTTCTCGGGATCTTTTTTTTTTTGGGGGGGGGGTTGCTTGTTTTTGTTTTTAAGCCAAGACTCAACAGATAAGCTCCAGAAACTTTATAAAACACCTGAAATTGTCCATAAAAACCTGTTAATTTTTTGGGAGAGGGTCCTAAGCTTTTAGCATATTCTCTGTATACTCCACAATCAAAAAAAATTTTTTAAAGAATTTTCTGTATATACTCTAAAATTTGTTCTTCCTTGGATTGAGACAGATCATCAAAGCACTGCCTTACCTCAAATGCATTGTTCTACCCCTAAGCTCAGAATAGCTTTTACTGTACAATGCTTTGGCACTATGCCAACAGTCTACAATGAAGGACATTACAGGAAACAACCCCAGCCTTAAAATGTGTTTAGGAGCTACCATAGTCTTCCATAAAGACAAAGAGAGCAAGACAAAGATTGGCAAAGATCTGCCTGGATAACCCAAAACCTTAAAAAGATAATTTATTCTGTAAAGGCAGAAAAGCACTGACACCATCATGAGACAAGAACAGATTATGAACAAGGCCAAGGAAGATGAAATTCCCTATGGAAGAATGGGAGTCAAGTCAGATGCCAGCGCAAAAGGTCCTTTCTTTATAAACTCAAGCATGGGATTTGGAGAGCCACAAATACAGACAACACTGGAAATATCTGGATAAATAAATATATATATAAATTTACATATACATTGAGTATACATAAGTTAAGGAAAATGTTCAAACTACATAAGGCATCACATGACTTTTTGTTGTTGTTTTTGCTTTTGTTTTTTTGAGGTACTGGGGTCGGGGACTGAACCCAGGACCTCGTATCTGGGAGCCACATTGGCCACATTGACTCCCCTGATTGGCGCCCCTGATTTGGTTTTTTGGTTTTTGGTTTGTTTGCTTGTTGTTTGTTTTTTTGTTTTGTTTTTAGGAAGCACCAGGAACCGAACCAAGGACCTTCCATGAGGGAAGCAAGTGCTCAACTGTTTGAGCCATATCTGCTCCCACGTGAAGTTTTTAACAACTCTCCCTTCTCAATTGTATCAGGATAATTCTCTTTGTTGTGACATTCACATTTTTCTATTTAGCTAAAAAAATCCATCCATTCTTCCAAGTTCAGCTTTTAAAATTATGACAAATGTAGTTCAAATGAAACTAATTTTGTTTCACTAAAACCAAAAAACTTCCTCTCCTCCCCAAATACACACACACGCACACTTTGAAATTCCATAGCTCTAGTACTGTTTTAAATTTTTTAAAAAGCATGTCCACAAAGAAGTATGGCAGAAGATTTTTTCTTTGTTGGAGAGAACAACAATCATTTGGTCTGACTGACTGGAGAGTTTAATTCCAGACTTTGGTAAAAAGTCCAAGCTTTTTCCAAAATGGCCACAGCAGAAACTAACTGATACTACTGAGACAAATTGTGATAGTTGGGATGCAAATTGGAGGATCTGGAATTGGGAAAACAGGGTTATGAAGCTAGATCTCTAAGGAAGAGAAACAAATCTAATGAGACCCTTCTAAAAGTCATATCTTAAGCTCACATGGAAAAGGACGGGGTGGATGTCAGGAGGAGAGGAGTATTAAAAGCATGATTTATTTTACTAAATCATCGATAATCTCAAATCAGTAAACCCATTGAAGTCTCTGTTGGACTATTCCCATTTCCCCTGGACTACTCAGAGCTGCGAAACATTCTCTCACTTTTAGCTTTCACTAAAGGCACTTCCACCATGGTTGAATAGCAGACTTTTAGCTTTCTGTTTCAAACACCTTCAAAATTAAATCACTTACCTGTCTGCCTCAAGTCTTTAAATAGAACATTCTTCTCATTTCCCTCTAAAACATAACAGTCAAACACAACCCCCGAGGTTGAATTAATACCATCAATAGTTAAAACCAAAGACTTTCTACAAGAACTTCAAATTTAACTTTATAAATTTTTTACCTCCTACCTTTGAGCAAAACATAGTTTCAGTCCAGGTCAGAGGGAAATCAAGTCTGAGTTCCACACTTAAAAATTTCTTGGAGATCTAAAATTATAGGAAACTTCTTCATGGGATTCAGTTCAATCCTTTAATAGACCTCTGGGAGTATAAACAGTCAATTTCCTGGCTTATGTGGGTACAACTTGGCACAGTGTAGTACTAAGCAAATACCCTTATTGATTGTTAAACTTTTGGTCAGCAGATGTGAGGGGAGCACCTACCTGAAATAAAAGATTTTATGTATTTCATCTCAAAGAAACACCACCTAAGAATAAAACAAAACTCCATGTCAGTTGGCCCAGGTCCTGCTAATATAAAAAATACTTACCATTTATCAAAATTTACTGTGTGTAGCAAAGGTACCACACTAATGCAAAGGGTTAATAACAGGGAAAGCGGTGTGTGTGGGGGGGTGTATGTAGGAACTGTGTATTTTCTGCACGATTTTTCTGTAAACCCTCAACCTCTCTAACAAAAAAAAGTTTTAAATATTTACTGTGTGCTAGATACTTTACTATGTGCTTTACATACATTATTTCATTTAATTTGCACTAAAACCTGGGCCTAGAAGGAGGGTATTTTTTTTTTTTAATTTTCATTGCTGTAACCAATACTCTTTTTTTCTACAAATGAAAAAATCTGAGGCTCAGGAGGGTTAAGGGACAGGCTTAGGATCATATATTACAAAGTGGTAGAGTCAGGAATTGAATCCCTGCTTGCCTGACAGCTCTGGACCACCATTCTACATCTTCTCAATTACAACCTTGGCAGCAGATAAAGAAATAATTCTGAAATGGGTTTCTAGGGCATTAATTGAGAACTGTGATCAAATACCATGGTTCAGAAGGAACTAATTTAAAGCCTTAAATGCCCAGATACTCCTCTTTGGTGAAAATCCACTATTCTAATATGTCCCCACGTTTCAGCATCCCTATTTCTTTACTTTTTATCCAGAACCTCTTAGAGCAGTGTTTCCCAACAATACATGGCTTTGTGATGGTTATTGTTAATCTTTTGATTATTGTTAATTATTATTACTGTTTATCATTTATGGTGAAACTCAACTTAAAATGAATTAAATTGTTTTCCAGGTGAAAGCTAAAAAAAGACATGAAAAAGTCCATGTGGAAAATACAGATGCCTGGTCCCTACCCAAGATGTACTGCATCAGAATCTCTGGGCAGAGGCAGCAATAAGCAACCCAGAATTTTCTATGCCCACTGAATTTGGAAGAGTACTCACTGCCTTGGAGCAAAAAAGCAAGGGTACAGAGAAGGCTATAATGGGAAAGCTAGCTTCCATAATAATCAATATGACATTGGTGTCAAGAAAAACAGGAGAGAGATCTTGTGAGAAGGTATATATGTTCATAAAATTATTTTGGAGCTGGAAAAGATGGTAGAAATCATCCATTCTTGCAGTGTTCGAAAAGTGCTCCATTATGCCTTAGGAGTTCTACAGTGGGAAAATGAGAGGAGGGGACTGGCAGTTGGAGCTTAAAGTTCTAAAAAAAAAAAAGCTACTGTAGAAACAGCACTGGTATTTATTTTATAATCTGTTCTTTTGTGTAAGATTTTATTCGAACAAATGGTTTTGCTGATTTAAACAAGAAAACCTTGGTTGCACATGGAGAGATTTTTAAAAATCTTGAAATTCAGCCTGCATCCCAGACCAATTAAATTAAATTTATGAGGGTGGGTTCCAGGTGTCAGTATTTTTTTCAGTAACAGGTGATTCAAAGGTTGAGAACCACTGCACCAATCTAATCCACACTTCCTCATTTGAGATATGACACCTAAAGTCCAAAGAATTGAGAGGCAATCAGAACTACAACCACCATCTTTTGACTTCTAGTCCACTCTATTGTGTTATTCTCCCTTCAAAATACAAAATCAACCAATTATTCCTCCAAAGAGAGAGCATTTGAATAAAAATTATGCTACTTCACAGTTATAGAGTCCTCTGAACTTTTAAAAAGTACTTCAAATGTATTCTCTCTTTAGTTTCTTATAAAGACACTGAGAAGAAGGTAAGGCAAAATTTATTAAATCTATTTTACAGAAAAGAAAATAAGTGCTCCATCAAGTTAGCTCACAGTGGCATAGAAGCAGGGTCAGAACTAAAATATTTATGTTCTAACTCCTGAATTAAGTCACTTAAATTTCGCAAGTGTTTGTTACATACCTAGTATGTGTTAGATGCCAAGACATAGTTGAAAATGCAAAGATGAATAAGACATTATCCATGCTTTCAATTAGTGTACAATCTTCTTGGGAAGACAGATACAACTAAAATACTGCGTTGCCTGGTTTATTCCTTGGATTAGCAGAAGCTGAAAACTTTCCTTGATTGGCCTCAATGGCCAAGTCCAATTCTCAAAATTCAGTCTGTGGTTTCTAATTTCTTCCTGGCTAAAGCTACTAATTCTAGGAAACTCAAGGGATTTGTATGTAGCTACTTCATCTCTAGGCAAGGCCATACAACTGAGAAATTCTGGGTAGGAGTGAAGAAGGGAAAGGGAAGGTGCAATTCCAGTAAGGTTCATTTCATGTACTCCAAAGCTAAGGATAAGACACAACAGAAGACTGAGAAATTCCAAACACAAAGGAATGGATAGGTAGAAAGGGTACTCACAGAAATAACTATTTCCTTTTCACAGCACTTTTATAACTCCATATCTGTATGTTGTTGAGGATGACTACTGAACACCAAAGGGAAAATAACAAGTAGGAAATAATATTTGTATCTATAATTGAAAGCAGAGGAGGTCACAGATGGACAAGAATGTTCAAAAACAACTTTTTCATGAGTTCATCAGACATCAGAAAATATTGCCATCCAGATTTTATTATATTAAAAAACGAGAGAAAAAGGAACGCTTGTTTTATTTATGTACTGAAAAAAGTTGGTCAGGTATGGTCTAGCACAGCTGTTCTCAAACTTTAGCATGCATCAAGCCAAAAGGCTTGTTAAAACAGATTGCTGGGCTCCACCCACAGAGTTTCTGATTCAGCAGGTCTGTAATATGGTCCAAGAATCTGCTTTTCTTACAAATTGAGATGATGTTGATGGTGTTAGTTCAGGGCCCACACTTTGAGAACCAATGGTTTAGCATAATGTTCACAATCTACCAGATGAGCACGTGCACACACACATACACGCACCTGTTGCAAATTATAACTTAGTTAACGCTCTATTATTGACTTTGAAAATTATGCATGATACCTTCCCCACCAACCAAATAGCCAAAAATAAGATGAAATCAGGAAAAAGTTAAGTCTCTGTGCCTAAGGAAACAAATTTCATTTGAGTATTTGAACTCAAATGAAAGAGTTGGATGCTTGGCAGAGGCAACAGTGAGATACATTCATTGAGTAGGTAACAGCATTGCCCTCTAATTTGTTTCTTTTCTGCTGTATGTGCCTGTTCAAGAGAAACTCTCTGGGCCTCTCTACACCTTAAATGTTACGCAGGGTTCCATCTTTTTCTCACTACTCATTTTCCTTGGTTTCTCTTATCCACTCCTGAGGTTTCATTTACTATATACATTAGTGGTTATTAACTTTTGTCAGGTTAAGAAATTCCCTTGAGAATCTGATTAATGCTACCGTCTCTTTAATTCAGAGAAATAAATATACACACTCAAAAATATATATACACACTCAGACATATACATTTTACATCCTATTTAAGACATTTGGAGAGTCAAGTTTATAGGCCTCAGGTTAAGAACTCCCTATTAATACAATAATGATTCAAAAATCTATATCTTCAGTCTAAATTTTTATCCTGAGCTTCCAAACTACAAATCAAATGGCTACTGAATTGGATGATATGTAATGGCAATAATTTTCTTCTGACAGGTGAATGGTCAAAGTGGAGAGACAAGTTCAACCATGTTTGTAAAGCTTAAGTGCAACACTCAATAAATGAAGAATTAAAAAAAAAAAAAGAAAAAAAAAAGGGGGCTACTGAACATCTGTTTTTGGATGTCACATAACTGCCTCAAAATCTACATGTACTGGGGAGTGACTGTTTAATGGATATGGGGTTTCCTTTTGGGGCCATGAAAAAGTTCTGAAACTAGATAGTGGTGATGGTTGCACAACACTGTGAATGTAATTAAAGCCACCAAATTGTACACTTTAAAATGGTTAGAATGGCCAATTTTATGCTATGTATATTTTACCACAATTTAAAAAGCTACAATTACAAAACCAAAAACATCTCTACTCCACATCTCTTACACACCCCAAATCTGTGCTTTCTCATATATTTCCTATATTAGTTTCTATTATTACCATTTACCTAGTTGCCCAAGTCAGAACCCTAAGAGTCATCTTTGACAACTCTCTCTAGTCCCCAACTTGTAATTAATCATGAAAGTCTGTACATTCTCCCTCCTTCATAAAGTTAACTCTTGGATCCATCAACTACTTCTATCCCCACAGCATCTTTCTAAGTTCAGTCCACTATCATTAGCCTCCTAGACTCCAGTTTTGCACCTGTCCCTTCAAATGACTCTTTTCATCATCTAGCCAGAGTGGTCTTTCTGAAATGCTATCTTTTTGTTACTCTTTTTGCTTAAAAACCTACCATTGCCCTCAGTGTAAAGTCCAATTCTCCTTCATTATCTGGACTCTACTTACTTCTCTAGTCTCTCTCACCATCATCTTGCCCAAAGGCAACTCTCTAGTGATTCAAAGTACCTGAAATTTCCAGCATGTCACCAATATTTTTGACTCAAACCTTTGCATGTACTATACCAAATGCCTAGAACTCCTTTTCCCCCTGTTTAGACCTGAATCTACTGGGTAAGATTCAGTTTACATTATCTTCCTCAGGAAGCCTTCTTAGATGTCCCAAGGATGGGTCAGGTGGCCTTACTATAAACTCTCACTGTACGTTCTACATTCACCCATATTTTAACATTTATATCTTAAATTGAAATTGACTGTCTCCTTAACTAGACCATATTTGTCTTAAAGATAGGGACAGTATTGCATCTCCAGTGCCAAAAACAGTGCTCAACATAGGCTATGTTCTAAGTAGTTTTGAATGAATAGGTGATGCCCTAGTGAATGACAAGAACTCTAATGTCAGAAGTCACACAATCTTGCTTAGAACCTTCCAGTGACATCCTGTCTTACTCCCCACTGAAAGTCAAAGTCATTACAATGGCCTATAGGGTCCTACATGCTCTGACCTCACCTCCTAACATTTCCCCCCTCTGTTTCAGCCACACTTTGTGCTCTTGATTGGAAAAAATATTTCAGCTAAGGAGTCATTTAAGCATGTGCAGGAAGGAAGAAAGGAATTAACAAATATAGAGTCCCTAGTGTGTATTAGGCCCTGTGCTAGGCACCTTCATGTACCATATCATAGAATCCTTAATATTACCCTTTGGCAAAGGCATCACCACTCTCATTTCACAGCTATTGAAATTGAACCTCCACGTAGATTTTGAATTTGGACAGAGGAAAACTTTCTTGGGAAGAGCCCACAGTGGTGACTTTTCCTTCCCTAGTTACCTTGTATCCTGGTTATTCTGTTTGTACCACCTCCTAACCTCCCTCCCCCCAAACTCTCTCTGCCCTCCTCTGGGAAGCTGACCTCTATGGACTACATCATTTAAACTCCCTTGCCCCTGGGCTTCTCTTTGGGCTTTGCCTTTGAGAGGCACCAGCTGGAGACTGAATGGCTGGAATAGAAAGAGAGACTGGGGCATGTATTCCTCTGATTCCCTCTGCCTTGCCTAAATTCTTGGAGTGTCTGCATTCCTTTATGGCCATAACTCTTGTCAGGCAGTCCCTCTTCCACAGTTCTAGCTCTAGAGGGCTCTGGTAGTAACATTCACTCCCCTCTCCCCTTCAGACCTAGGAGTGTTACTGACATGTTCTCCTCTGCACTTTTATTCATTCAATTTCCAAAATCTGCAATAGAGTCTATTCCCTTTCTTCTAATCCAAAGCTTCCCATCTCTTACATGTCTATCTGGTCTTCTAAAAAGTCTCCTTAAATATTCCATTACCTACAGAGCAATACTGTTAGTACCACTATTCTGCTAAATCTAGTGTGGCATTGACACTCTGTTGTCTTCATATTTCCATGACCATTCAGCTTTGTCAGCCTAGTTATCCCAGCATGGCAATAAATTTGTTAGAGGTAGGGAACTTTAGCAGTTAGAATCCTCTGATCACGAAATATTTTAGCTGGAAGGAATCTTAGAGGTTACTTTGTCTAACCTTATTTTACAGTGGGAGGGTAAGGCTCAGATAGGGAAAGACTTTCTCACACAGTATAGTGGAAGAGTTAAGTCTAGAATCTCGATTCTTCCTACTACTTCACCATGCTGTGATACTGCACTGGGTACTTAGTAGGCACTGAATATGCTGATGACTCATTCCCAAATTTATACAAAGTTTTTTTTTCTTCCTGTTTTGTTCTGTGTTTAGATGAGCACATAGTTTGTGCTCAAGAACAGCAAGACAAATTCCTTGGAAGTTAATTAATCAGAACTCAGAGGATTATTTATAATAATAATCCCTTTATACATGTAGAGAAAATGTGCAGTTTTCAAAGTGCTTTCATATATATGAATCCATTTGATCCCTCTTTGGTAACACAGCAGGAATTATTAGTCCTCTGAGAAGTTAAAGGTACAAGGTCCCCTGACCAGTAAGTAGCAGAGATGACACCAGTATTCATGTCTTCTGACTCTATTTCACTACTATCTCCACGTCTCTACTATTTCATGTTGCTTCTTCAACCTTGCCTTTCTGCTTCTGTGGATGGCAGGATGATTCAGGGAGCTATCAGAATATTCATAATGAATAGGAAGGTCACACACTTATGCTGAAAAAAGTGATTTTGCTTCTTTAAAAGTCCACTATTAAAAGTACTTCTGGGAAGTGGATGTGGCTCAACCAGCTGGGTGCCCACCTACCACATGGGAGGTCCCGGATTTGGCTCCTAGTGCCTCCTAAAGAAGATGAGCAGTCACCCACACCCGCTGCAACAAGCTAGACCCCCGCACCCACTGCAACGAGCTAAGATACTGTACCCCACTGCAATGAGCAGATGCCTAAATGAGCAGATGCCACAAGCCAGCAGACACCACAGCCCACAGGGAGCAGATGTGGCTCAGGCCGTTGGGCACTTGCCTCCCATGTGGGAGGTCCCAGGTTTGGTTCCCGGTACCTCTTGGAGAAGGCAAGCAAAACAATGAGCAGACAGGTGAGAGAACCATCTGGGGGACGGGGTTGGGGATACATTTTAAAAAAATAAAGTAAAAAAAACAACAGTACTTCTACTTCTGATTAGAAATAGCCTGCAGATTTATTCCCCTCCTCTACCTTCCTGATACTTCCTGATACTAGGTCAGTACACCTTTGTGTACTGGAGAGCTGAAGGCAGCACTTTTGAGACATCACTTCCTGACCAGACCAGAACCAGGCCCTTTTCTAATAGGATGTACTTGGTCTGACCCCATCAGGGAAGAGTTTTCACACGAGATTTCTTCAAGACCAAAAGTACTAGGGAGCTGCCTATAGATCTTTTGCTTGAATTCTTACCAAAACCACATTGGTACAAATTTCATCCTAGATTCTAGCTACTATACTAGAATAATCTGATTCTAGTCAGAGCATTACAGGAGGCAACCTAAACATATAGCCAATTTCTTGGGATTTCAGTTTCCATTAAGAGCTCATAGTACTGAATAAGAAAATAACTACATTTTCCTACATCAGATCATAAACCCAAAAATCTACCAGGTGCCAGGCAAGTAATGTAAAAGCCAGTGTGGGAAAATAAAGAGTAGTGGAGTGTGTAATGAACTGTAGTAAACTAATTTAACAGTTGATTCTCAGCTCCAACTACCAGTTGCTTTGTGGGAATGTAAACTAAGAGTTGACAGCTTTTTTTTTTTTTTTAACTGGAAATATGCATTTTTAAATTGTGAAATCTGGTTTTAAAAAGTTAGCTACTAACTCAAATGTTCAAGCCTGTTGCAACCAAGGGTAGCCAGCCAGAGTTTGACTTTTGCCTATGGAGGAGGTTCCTGTCCTGTAAGAGGGAGGAGGGAGAGCAAATGTGCCACTTTTAAGTCAAATACAGGACAAGGTTTATGGCTGCTTCTCAGAAAATCTGTAGAGTGCTGGAAAAGCGGATGAACCCCGAGTTAGGAACGTGCCTCATCTGGGGATTTGGGGGTATCTGCTTCATAAGCTAAGTGGATAAATGTGTGCCCTCTGGGAATTATTTGGGGATAAAGACACCTTTGAAATATATACCTGGTGAAATATATCTTCTCTGGGACTGTCTGGGAAACCCACATACTCAAGGAGTATGGGGAGGGGCCAATAACTTCTGGGAGTTTCGGGAAAACAGTTTAGAATTAAGTATGAGGGTGGACAGCTACTGCGAAGTGCGAGAAGTACGGTCTCTCTTCAATAAAGGTGGGGATCTTGAGAGCGATAACCTCTCCTCGGGCGCCCCCTTTGGGTGCCTTCTTGCTTACCGTCGCCGCGCAGCCGTCCATTCCAGCAAGCTCCATCTTAACGCACCTTTCTGCGCAGGCGCAGCAGAGTTTCGCGTTCCGGCCCAGAGTAAAGCCCCGCCCCCGGCTGCGCCGTCAACGCCGCGAGGGCACGCTAGCCACACACCCCCCACCACGAGCCCGCTTCCGACCACGCCCCTTTCCTCTGGATCCCGGCCCACTAGGCTTCCAGAAGGGGACCGCCAGCAGCTTCGACGTTTCTAAGCACCCTCTCTCTACTGGTCCCTGGGGGACTGAAGATGAAATAGTCCTTGCCTTTAGAAGAGCACAGACTGATGAGGGGAGACAAATAAATTATAACAATATAGAATGCTGTGGGAGGTCAAGGCTAGTTGGGTGCTAAAGGTTTCCAGGAGATGTCGGAGTCTGTAAGGCAGTAGAAACTGCTGCCGGATACTCCAGCAAAGGAAACAGAATGTGCAAAGATACAGAGATGTAAAAGTGCATGATGGCGTGTGGGGTAACTGCAAAGGTATGCTTTAGCATAGTGGTGGAGGGTGGGAAATAAGCTGGCTGCACTGCTTCGGAGTGTCTTGGAGTTTCAGCCTGGAGGCTATGAGTAACCACTGAAGAGCTTTAACAGAAGAGCAATTTACTAGAGAGTGTGTAAAGAGGGCAGAGGAGGAAGGAAGGCAGAGGATTATTTCAGTAATCCAGATGAGAAAGTAAAAACCACTATTCCACTTGGGTAGTGGGAACTGAGATGAGGCAATGGATCAAGAAACATTTTTTTTGTTTTTTTAGGAGGTACAGGGGAATGAACCCAGGACCTCATCACATGGGAAGCAGGCACTCAACCACTTGAGCTAAATCTGCTCCCCAAGAAACATTTTGAAGTAGAAGTGATAGAAGACAAATGGTTTGGGAGAAGAGAAGGAGAAAATTTTAAAATGACTGGACAACTGAGTTGAAAGGATTTATTTAGCAAGCAAATGGAAATGGGGAAGTGGGAGGTTGGAGTAGTTACCTACATGGGCTTCCACCCCATCCTGTCCCACAAGCGGTGATAGTGCGGGCCCAAGTTGGTGTCTTATTGCTTCAGTTTTTCTGATCCCATGCTGGAGAAAACACAATTTTAACTTGTTTCCTCCCTTTTGGGAGTAGACTTTCTACTCCAGCTCTTCTTCCTTGAATAAAGCCTGACTGAAACAGCCAATATGCACTCCTAGGCCTAATCCTCTGTCCTGTCCTTGCCAGTCTCAGCCCTCCGCCAAACTCTGGAGGCACATTCTTTCCCTAGTGTCCTCACAGCCCAGATTGTGGTCTGTCTAGGGTTCTGGACAAAGGAAAGAGATAGTGTGGACTAGTTTTCACTGGTACATATTGTCATCTCCCACTTGCCAGGATTTTTGCAGGAAGTTGAGGCCATAGGTCCCACGTCTATGTTAGTCTGAGTAGTAGTTTCAGTTCAAGGTCAAGATGCTAGTCCAACAGTTGCTTTACTGCTTGGTGCTTATCCAAACCACTTTAGGCTCCATCACTTGGGGGAAGGGGGAGGTGAGTAAAGCAGCAAAGTGCCACTGGTCCAAATTCTACCTTTATACAGGATAGTCATTCCTATGGTTTTCCACATTTTAGCAGAATTACCAGACCCCAAAGGCTGATATAAGATAGTTTATTTTGGCCTAAAATCTCCTGTAACAATGGCACATACAATAATTAACAATAGCAAAGATCCTTGGTTTCTGGTTTCATGTAGTGGCCAATGCCAAGTCTTCAGGAAGTCCGAGAGGCTGCTACCAAGGAAATTCAAGGACATGTCACTTCTCTTTGCAAGGATCTGGAAAGTCCCTGAAACAGTTTGTTTCTGACCTCCCAAGAAGTATTAAGGCCCACCGCCACCATTCAGCCTGCACAGAGAGGCCAGACTCTAAGCTCCTTCTGTAGGGCAACAGCAATCTATCCATCTGTGAGGGAACAGCAATCTATCCAGATGAAAGGGAGAAAGGCCAAAAACTAGATTCTTTCTGCAAGGGGAAAGACAGCCAGAAGGTGAGACCACAGGTGAGGGGGACTCTTCCTAGTCTGGTTTCCATGGTTTTAGCTTTGTTCAGGGCCTTCCCAAGAAGGAAATACAGTACTCTCCTGACTCCTTCAACTAACCCTCAAGTATACACATTAAAAACAGCCTCCCATGTCCTGAAGCATTATTCCCCTGCCTACAGGAGTGAGGTAAGGGGACTCCTGGGAAGAGGGGCTCTGGTGCTTGGGTTCTACTCGGCTCTGAAGCACCACATGAACCTGGTTCTACTCATGACATGTTATCTAGGGGAGGAGATTAGCTGAGCTTAACAAGACACCTTGTTTAGTTTCAAAACCTTGTTCTCATTGTAGTCACACAGAATCAGTGGATTCTGCTCAAGGGACAATCTGAATTCTATTCTATGTGTTCCTGTCCTGGCCATACTGCAGTCCAGACTACAGGGCTCAAGAGATACCTGTAGGCTCATCTAACTACCTAGCCAGCCAGGCACAAGCACCAGGCTCTCTCAACTTGTTCTTCTAATGATTGGTATGTATGTGTCTAACTGGATAAGGTATGGTATGGAGAAGGGTACAGATGGGGTATAGAGTAGAAGGATGTCTACCAAGAATGACTGGCACTCTCAGCAATGTCTGTCCCTCTCTCCTTATGGAAAATCTCCCTGTGTGGTAACCCCCACAGCCCAGCAACTAGCACCATGGGCCTGCTGGTTAGGAATTCATGGCTCTTTCTGTGAAAAGCCATACCCTTACCACCCAAAACGTTTCCTTAAATACCCTTAACAGAAGGAGTCAGCCTCTTGACCACAAGAACTCTAAGCTGGCTACAATGCTACTTCCCACTTATATGTGGGAGTGGTGCTGCCTAGTTGGCACAGGGACCAAAGGTGCTCAGCTCCCCTCCTCCATAGAACGAGATTCCGATTTGAGCTTCACAAATTCTCGGGCCACCTCATCATTGCTCCTCTGAGACAGAATCCGAAGAACAGTCATGCCTGTCTCATCCATGTGGATTTTCCGGCCCAAGGGGCACCAGCAGGCACAGCTGCCCTTGGCTGCAACATCCCTCAGAGGCATCACAGCCAGCCCCAGCATGCGATCCTCCCGGGCAAAGCAGTAATCCTTCACACATATCTGCAACTCATAGGCCTCTGGTCCCTCTTCATTTCCCAGGAGGCTGTGAGGACAGGGTGAAAGGAAGGAGTTCAGTGGAGTTCACCCCAGCCTGCCATCCAGCACACCCCTCCCCTCCTCTTTTAAATCTTACTCCCCAATCACTCCCATCCCAGAGTCCTGTGGGTTCCCCTACCCCATAACTTACAAGTGAAACGTCTCATTGTACTTGGGGGCCCAGTTGTTGCTTTTGGACTTGGTTGCAAACTTCCTCTTCTTATCACTTTGGTGTGGGCCAACCATGGTCACTTCCACAAAGGGCCGGAACATACCCGCTGTCTCCCACTTCAGGTCATTGGCAGCTACCACTGCCCAAACAAGGAAAACCTGTGAGGGATCCCACCAGCCATTCCCAGTTCTTGAGCTCTAGGTACCCCTGGAGATGCGCTGACCTAGAGGGCTGGGATTAGTAGCCCTTGCCTTTAACTGTTGAGTGAGGTCCCTGGGTAGAAAAGATTGGGCACCTGTAAGTCCATGCCACTCACCTTTCACTGTAACCTTGTGCTCCCCAGTACCAGGGTGTGTAAACAAGTCCACTTGAATAGAGACTTCTCCCACAGGATCATCCACGCCAGACCCTAAGGGGCAGACAAACAGATGATCCCCATCATAGAACTCTAGAACTTCAGGCCTAATTATGTCATATAAAACTGAGGAGTTAGGAGTCCACCACTCTATACCCTAAAGCAAGAAGAAATCACTCATAATAGCCACGGGAAACTAGGCAATGGGAGAAGGGAAAGAAGGGGGACAAGAATGGGGCTGTGTACCATATTACTATAAAGTTAGGCTGACAACATCTTGGACTGAATTTTTCTTTAAAAATGCACCAGGAATCTCTCAGGATCCCCGAACCTCTCTTATCTCCAAGACTGAAGAATTTATAATTGAAAGATATTGGGAAAGGACAGTGCTGTCACCCTGCATCTATGTGTGGGAACTATGTCCATCCTATGGTATGTCATATTGGAACAATGTGAGTCCCTTTGGGCCAAAAGCAGCACCCTCCCTCCTGTCTACAGGATTCTTAGAGGCCCCTACTTTGGAGGCTGCCCTGGTCAGAAAGTATTTTGTCCTCCTCAAACCTGGACCCCTTCACAGAACAACTCCCCAACCCCAATCTATGGAAAGAGCCAATTTGCAAGCTCTTATCAGCAGAGGCCCCACTCTGTTTTGGGGAAATACCACTATCCTGCATACAGATAAAACTCATCTTTGTCTGGGATTTTTTTTTTTTTTTTTTTTTTGGGCGGGGGGCAGTGGATTCTGCGGGCAAAACTATTGTTACCCTTTTTTCTGGGCTGTATGAATATATCTCCCATCTCTAAGACTTGGAATGGGGCTTTGAAACTTTGGCGCCTCCACCCCCAGCATAAGCAGTTTATTTTAGTTCACAGGTGACAATGTTAGCCCATGTTAGATTGGTCCATGTTAGATTCACATCTGCACAGTGTATAACATACCCTTTTCTGGCCGAATGTCCTCATTAGCCGTAAACCTAATACCTTTCCCATCATGCACTGAGTGAAGACAGGCAAGTCAAAAGGTAGTAGCAGCAGTAGGATAGAGAAAGAAGAATCCATTAGAGGCTAGGAGTTAACAGCCATTCAGAGCAGCTCTACACATATTCTGAGGAAGTACAGAAATGGGGGTGGGGTGGAAAGAAAAGTCAAAGATAGGATCAGTGCCTGAATGCTCCAAATTAAGACTTCAAGGACCAGAGATCAATTAAACCATGGGCAGAAGCAGTAGAGAAGACAGAGAGGAGATATCTGAGTTAAGTGGGGCAGGAAAGAGAAAGGTTGCAGGTTCTAATTTCCGAGGCCCTTAAATGATAAAGCAACAGGTAGAAAACACACACACACACACACACACACACACACACACACACACACTCCCTGCAACCACAAATCTTACTTGAAAGTCCCCACCCCTGCCCTTACCTCATATGTACCCATTTCCGCCTTTCTTCATCTATCTAAGGTTAAAATTCAATGTTTCTAAAAAGCCTTTCTGGATTAACCTAGATCTTCCCTGAATAGGCCCTTAAATATATTCAGCTCTATAAAAGTTGCTCTTGTTCTCTTGAGCAAGACTTATAGCTTCTTCTTTTGCTCTGTCTTCTTCCCATCCTGGACATGAGGTAAGAACAGATGTGGGAAATGGAGCAGTACTACAAGTCCCTTCTACTTTGTCATTTCCCCTCACCTCCAATATAACAGCTTAGATCCCTCTTCTCCTCCAGGTTAGCTCTGTGCTCCAAATCCACAACTCAGTAAGTAAAGTCTAAGCCTTCCCACTCCTTCTACCAGGTTCACTTCCCCAGGCAGCATGCCCAAGTTTTCTTGGAACAAGTATGCCTTAAGGACACTCCTGAGAGGTCCTTACTCCAGAGTGAGAGTTGGAATTTCAGTATGAGCCATGTCTATACAGATGTCTTTTGCTAAGGATAGGCCAAAATAAAGGCAGAGAGGAATTATGACTGGAAGTCATTGGAAGGAAACCAGCTGCCTGGGTCCCCTGGCATGAGCTAGAGCCATGGCTATGCTCAGTGCCCCCAAGATCAGCACCCTCCCTTCAACTGCTCCCATGGTTTGCCTCTCTTGGTCTTTTCCTCATCTACATTGGTGAGTCTGGAGAGTCTTGCTTTCTTTCCTCAGGACAATTTCCAGCAAAGCTCCCAAAGATATAAGCCTCCGTGAGAATCCTAATCACTCATTCTCAAGGCTTCCTCATAGATTTTTCTATTTCTTACCCCCTGCCAGGCAGGTAATACTCCTTGAACTCAATAGACATGCACTGCCCAGATGAGGTCTGGGAACAGAAATCTCTGACACCTTTCTCAGGACCCCCGCAATTCTTCAGTCTGGTAGGATATGGGGTAGGGGTAAATACTGGGGTCCCCCAAGAAATTCTGGAACCTGAGTAAAGGGCTGTCTGAAGAGGTAACTGGATTCTCCCAAGGGGCTAGAGGATGCTGACTCCCCAGGGGCAGAGATGAATCAGGGCAGGGAGATGGGTACCCAAAGCCTTTGGGGGCTTACCCTGGGCAGTCTGGGAGCGCACAAAGGTCTTGATGAGAGTGTCTGTGGTTTGTGTGTACAGAGACAGGGCATAGCGTAGGGACTGCAGATCTGGGCTCTTCTCCAAGAAGGTTTTCTTGAGCCCATTGCCTCCTGCATGGAAGTATTGCTGAAAGATAGGAGAGTACCTGTTACTACCTCATCCCCTTATAGAGAGACAGCTTCCCAATACCACAGATCAGAGAAATCACATCTGGGCAGAGGCTCAACAAAGGAGAGAAAAAGCCAGGAGAGAATGATGAGGATAATAGGCCTATCAATGACCAATAAGATCAGGAATACCCACAGAGAGCCAGTTATATCTTTCAGGGTAAAAAGACACTCTGGTAAGGGATGGGTGAGATGAAGAGAAGTACATTCATAATAAAATGCCATGGTTGTATTATTTGGGTATTTGGGGAAGTGAAAGGAAGTAGCCACCAAAAAGAGTTCCTGGAGGTGGTGTTTAAAGGATGGGTCTATCTGGACAGGCAAAGATATGGGGTAGAAGCATTTCAAGCAGGGGAAAGAGAAATGCTCTTTTACCCTCTCTGAACAACTAGAGAAGTTTCTACCTATGATATACCTTTCTAAGTGCCTTGAATCACAGTTTGTATATGCCTGCCTTATTACCACCTTACCAGATTATAAGCTTCTTGAGGCTAGGAACATACCTGATTCTCTCTGTATCCTTCAAAGTGTATAGTGTCTGGTGCACAAGTAAATGGGTGGTAGAAAAATAAATCCCATGAAAACACAAATGACTTTATACTTAAGTGGAAAAGGAAAAAGTTGACCAAATCTCAGATATTAAGATCTGGAATATTAATTCCCAGTAGGAAATATTTAGGAATTGTCCCCAGACTTGTCCTCAGAACCCAAGATAAGTGCTCTGGATCCCAGGAGACTCATCTGAGGTCACATAGGCATGCCTTTTCAGTTGCTCCCAAGCAGGAATATAAGCATAGCAGAGAAAGAAATGAACATAAAAATCACTCTCTTTGGGAGTGGATGTTGCTCAAACCGTTGAGCACCTGCTTCCTATGAGAAAGTCGCAGGTTCGGTTTCCAGTGCCTCCTAAAAACAAAAAAACAAACAAACAAAAAACAAAAAACAAAAAACAAAACCAACTCAGGGAAGCCAATGTGGCTCAGTGGTTGAGTGCCGGCTTCCCACTTTTGAGGTCCCAGGTTCAATCCCCAGCCCTGGTACCTAAAAAAATAAATCACTCTCTTCTGGATGTGGAGTGGAAAGAGCCCTGGCAGACACCTAGTCTGGCAGAGTGGAATACAAGGACCAAGTGGGTATGGTGGTAGGATTGTCTGGCAGAGAGGAGGTCTCCACCTTGATGGTATCCAGGGCGAGGTCAAGAACAGCACACTGCTTTGGCGTGAGATTTCGTGTTTCCTCTCGCACCATGTGGTCCTAGAACCCCAGAAAAAGCAGCAGCGTCAGGACAGATCAGGCATGTCATAAAAGTCTTGTCCCAACCTGCCAGCCCACAGCTGCATTTTCCTCTTTTCCCCCTCATCTTTAATCTCCAAAGCTCCAGTTGCCTTCCTCCCAGGTACCCTATCCTTCAGAAGAAACATGCTGTCTCAGGAGGTCCCCACACCCAGAGTACCTTGAGTTTGGAAAGGTGGCTCAGCTCCTTGGCAGCAGTGAAGATCAGCTGAGTACCCTAGGCAGAGAGGGGATCAGTCAAAAGCAGATCATTCCAAATTTGATCAGAAGTGGGGAGTGGAGAGAATGAAGCCAGTAGGAGGAAGTGGGAGGGAAGTGTCCTTACCGTCTGGTCAGCGAGTGGCGGCAGAACAATCATCCTTTCCATTGTGTTCATTACCACCCGCCATAGCTCCTTCAGTACGCGCTTCAGAACCGTCTTCTCACACACAGTAGCAAAGAGTGTGAGGCTGCAGGCCCAGGCAACAGGTGAGGCCAAAGTGAGAGTGTGAGAGCCCCCCACCTTGAAAGGCCCCTCCATCTGACTGCCTCTGCCTTGCTCCTCCCCACAGGACAGTCGAGTTCTGTACTCACTTGCCATCCAGGAAGTCCATGAGAGGCCGCAGCACACTATCTGCATCCTGAGCCACTGAGGCCCTGGTGTTGGGGGATGCATTCCCTGGGCCCCGAACCTGACCCAGGATGTCAGCCATTTGTCGAACACACTCATCGATCCGTACCTGGAAACTACACATGTGCCCACAGTGCAGACCTCCCCTCCCCAAGCACACACTTCCCCTGGAGCACCAGCTATTCAGTCCCAGCATGCTTATGGTACAGCTACAACAGGGATCAGCAGAGGAGTAGAGGGAAGAGCCATGTATCTGCAGCTGAATAGATGGGTGTGGGGGAAGGGCTTTAAGACTGGCAAGGGACCACACTTGGCTCTGAGGGATGGCAGTCCAGTGTGTTTGGGAGCCACTGACCTGTTTCCAAACACCATGCTGAGCTCATCCAGAACTGTATTCAATTTCACCTGCAGCTCCTTCAGACTGTCTGCAGCTTCAGAGTCCAACTGTATCCACAGAAATTAGGCCTGGCTAAGCTGGTTTTCTTACTCAGTTCTCTCCTCCTGTGTCCCCATTCCTCCCAAGGCATGGGGACCCCAATGCCTACTCAAATCTCTCAGGTCAAGTCAGCCCAGACCCAAGTGTGATGGTTAATTTCCTGTGTCATCCTAGCTAGGTTATGGTGTCCAGTTGTTTGGTCAAGTAAGCACTGGCTTGATTGTTACTGTGAGGTTATTTCATGGACTTAAACCATTAGTCAGTTGATTGCATCTAGGGCAGCTTACATCTACAATCAACAAAGGCGATTGCCTCAAGCAATGAGAAAAGTCTCTCCAATCAGTTGATGGCCTTAAAGAGAGAACTGAAGATTTCAGCAGCCAGAAAAAATAATTTCTATTTCTACTATAGCCAGCAGCTTCTTCTGGTGAATTCAATGAAACTGTCATTGGAGTTCCCAATTTATAGCCTGCCATGTAGAATTTGGACTTGCCAATCCCCAAGGTTATATGAGCCAATTCCTATAAAAAGTCCCTAATATTTACACACACACACACACACATCCTGTCAGTTCTGTTTCTCTGGAGACCCTGACCGATATATCAAGCTAAACTCCTGGCCTATACTTAGGTCAAGAGAAGGTGGAGTTCTGTGGCCAAGGGCTCCTGAATAAAGGATAAGTGCAGAAGCCCCAAACCCTAGGACCTACCTCTTTGCCGCCCATGGCCTCAAACATTTTCTCCAGCTGGACCCTCAGTTGTTGCATGTTATTCATCAGGATGCAGGGCTTTAAAGACAGATGGAGCTGCTGAGTTCTGGCAACTTTTAGTACAGGGCCCATTAGCCTAGAATCCTTCCCATCTTCCACTACTCTGAAAGCCATAGGGAATTCATAACACACATCACATAGGGCTTTCCCTGAGCGTTGAGATTTGGAGCTAATTCAGGCAATTCTTTTTTTTTTTTTTTTTCCAAAGAGGTACCAGGCAATGAACCTAGGACCTTGTACATGGAAAGCAGGTGCTCAACCACTGAGCTACATCTGCTCCCCAGAGAGAGATGGTTTCTTCGTTTGTTTGTTTTCATTTCTAGGAGGTAACAGGGATCAAATCCAGGACCTCATATATGGGGAGCAGGCGCTCAACCTCTTGAGCTACAGCCGCTTCCTGGGCAATTCTTGAATGAACACTAGAAGCAAATGTTTTTGTTTTTTGCTGGATGGTGGGTACCCAGGTGTTCATGGCATTATCCTTTATAATTTCAGGACTATCTTAAATTTTCTTATTTAAAAAACTGATGAAGCAAAGGCCTATCTTAGTAGAGGATAAAGTACTAATGGAGGCTCAGAGGAACTCTTGGTCAAGTTCTTATCATTCTGTGGAATAAATCTCATGGGACTAGAGTGCAGCCACCTAGACAGTCAGGATTCAAATGTCCTCCTTTTCTCTAAGGGCCCCAGGGCTGCCTAACCCTCACCAATTTCTCCTTCATGCAATAAGCTGGGAAGTTCTTTGATAAGATGTCTGCATACTGCATCAGCACTTTTCCAATAGTCTGAGAAAAGAGAAGAAAAGCAAAGGAGAGAGAACCCTTAGCTCTCCCCACAGAGATCTTGCCTGAAGTTCCTCTCATCTGGGAAAAATAACAGGGCAGTAAAGGGTGAATCTCACAAAAAGGGACAAAGCTCCGTCTCAATCCCAGAACATCTCTCAGACAGACCTATCTGTCTGCCCCAGACATACAAAGGAGACAAGAATAATATTAGGCTTCACCTGAAGGTCACTGTGGAGAGAGGCCTGTGTGAGCTCAGGCCTGTGACTAGACTATGGGGGTGATGGTGGTAAGGGAGGGTAGGAGAGGAGGGTCATGGTCACCTTAGTAAATCTCCTCATGTAGTGAGCAAGGATGTTAGGATCTGGGCATTCCAGCTTCCGGATGATCTCAAAGCTCTGGTTGAGTTGTGTGAAGACGTCCACCACAGAACAGGAAAAGAGCGCATGCTCGGATGTCTGCTGGAACTAAGGAAGGCCAACATACAGGGTCACCCTCCTCAACTGCTACCATTTTCCCAAGCTTGTAGAGTTCAAAAGGGTTTCCCAGGCTTGTAGGGTTCACCCCAGCAGGGTGGCTCCTTGGTTCTCAATAATTCTCCTTACGAATTCTGCAGGGCAGAAATAATCATACTGGCTGAGGTCTAGGAATTTTTGTGGTAGCTAATTGCTGGGAAACCTAGCCTGACTCCTGTGTAATCCAAGCCCCCAACTTACCCCATCCTTTTTATCTCGTTCCAGGGCTCCACGCAGGAATTCCAGGGAGACATCCTCATTCTCATCCAGCCACTGCAGCACAAACTGCTCAAACCACCTGCGGTCAGAGCAGGAGAACTGGAGATTGAAGCTATTGGTTGGCATATGTAATGTGCCTGACATCTTCACCAGACCAGGATCTTCTGAGAGGTAGGGCATAATTTGATACTTTTCTCTTTTCATAGCAGTGCCCAGAACAGGCAGTCTCAAGAATGGCTTGCTAAACTGAACTGAGATACTGGCCCATGCCCATCTGCTATGCTAGAAGGACCCTCTCCCCATCCCTCCTCAAGGCCCACATGAGGACTCACGCTGGATACTCAGGCACCTGGCCCTGGAGGGCAGGCAGATCTCGCACGTATTCGTTGTGGAGCCACTTCACCTTGAAGTGCAGGTTCATGTAGTCAGCACTCTTACACAGCCGGTCTTTCTCATGCTCTAGTGGTGGGGAGGGAGGCTGGGTCAGGTCCTGGCAGTTGAGGTCAAGGTTACTGAGCTTTCCCAAGGCAGCAGATCCAGTCAGGTGGCTCTACCAGATGTCTTAGGACGTGATTCCCAAGTTCCTTCTCAATTCCCCACCACCACCACCACCACCACCACCACCACCACCACCACGAGTGCTCTGCTCAGCAACTCTCCAAAGCCTGGCCCAAATCTTCTTCTAGAGAGATTAAGCCAGACTCCCAGATCAGGCCTATAGTTTTCTTGCTCTAGCTTTTGGAAGTACCAAGTAAACTCACTGGCTTCTGGTGAAGAAGAAGAGAAAGGGATGTAGGTGCTGATACTGATTAGAGGGAAGACTGCCCAAGATTGGATAGGGCCCATGGTTTTCCTGGGCTTTTCTACCCTAGGAGCTGGGCCATTCCCTCAGTCTGGGCTTAAATTCAGTGATAAGTAATTATACATGGCACGAATGGGTCAATGACAACTACACAGAGACAGGGAAAACCAAAATGAGCCCAACCTAACAAAAAGAGTAGTTGAGCAGCCATGGTATAACAGCATCTTGAGGTAAATTGATAAGCTACAGAGCAGAGCTGAGACACTGAAAATAAGAGCCCTCAGAGATCTATACAAGACTAGTCTGTTTGGAAACCATGGAAACACAGCCAGATGAAAGGGCCATCATGCTGCAGAAAATGGGACACTCATTATGGACTTGACATATCATCTAACTGAATCTCCAGAGCCTTTTGGAAAATCTAGGACAGCTTTCTCAGAGAGTCTGGAGCACTGGCCACACTCACAAGTTCTCTTCAATAATTCTCTTTAGTTGAAGCATTAATTTGAATAATAAAATCAATTGTGTGCTGACATAGAACATAATGGTAAAAGCAAGAGAGGTGGGGTGGGGATACTGAGTATCAGAGAAGAGAAGGCCAGTGTCCTTGGGTACTCTATCATTGCTCAACTTTGGGTTGCCATGGGTGATGCACCTCCAAGTTGAGGCAAAACATCCAGTATAGGGCAGCTAGCCCTTGTGAATTATGCAGCAGACACTCAAGGAAGAAATGGAAGCCTGGGGCTCAGCCTCAAAGGCCTCCCAGTCCCAGGAATTTCATTGCCTGACATTGCAGGCAGCACCATCTCAACCTGAAGTTGCATTTGTAATCTCTTCTATGAAGCAATGAGCAAGAGAAGAGGAAAAAGGAGTAAGACTAGAGGCAAAGGGACAACAACCAAAAGTTTTTACCACCCCAAAAGAGGATTTGTGTGTGTGTGTGTGTGTGGATATTTTGTATACAAATGACAGTGGTTGCCTGTGACAGGGTGGAGATACCAATGAGCAACAAAGAGAGTGAAAAATTTAGGCTTATCAGAGAGACCCTCTCAGGGTTTATCCTGTCTCATCTATCTCAGCCCTTGCTGGCCATGAATCAGTTAAAGAACCTAGTTACATAAAAAGGTACCACTAGAAGGGTTCTCCTCCTTCCTGTTTGACAAGCAACCCACTGGAAATGGGGTCAGGACTGCCCTGTCACTCCAGAGCTCCTTAACTGCTTTCTTCCAGGGACCTTCAAGCTACTGTAGTTACATATAACCCTTACTTTCACTGTCATACCCATTCTCTGTACCTTGACCTCAAACCCCAAGTCCGACATTAACTTCTGTGGTACAAAAACTAATAGGATGAGAGCTGAAACACTGGCTCACTTTTAACTATCCTAACAAGTCCTAGGGAATCACACTCCAGTAGTGCTGCTTGAGGTTGCTGTTGTTATTGTTTTTGCTGGTGATGGTGGTGGTTGGGGAATATTCTATTAGAAGTGGCAATTTTTTCCCCACTTTTTTTATTTTTTAAAAGTTACTTCGATTACATAAATGTCACAGAGAATATATAGAGGGTTCCCATATGCCCTGCTCCCCACACCTCCCACATTTTCCCACATTAGCAATATCTTTCATCAGTGTGGTACATTCATTGCAATTGATAAACACATTTTGGAGCATTGCCACTAAGCATGGATTATAGTTTACATTGTAGTTTACACTCTCTCCCATCCACTCTGTAGGTTATGGCCGGATATATAATGGCCTGTATCTGTCGTAATGTCATTCAGGATGATTCCCAAGTCAGAAGTGGCAATTATTAAACCATAATCTTCTCCTGCCCCTAAATTCTATTGTCCTCCCTCCATTTATCCTTCATCCTTGGAGAGTTTTTTTTTTTTTTTTTTTAAGATTGATTTATTTACTTTTACCCATTTTTACCCTCCCCCATTTTTGCTGTTTTTGTGTCCATTTGCTTGGCAATTCTCTGTGTCTGTTTCCTGCCCTCTCTTCTCATCCTTTCTCCTCCTGTCTTCACCGGGATTCGATCCTCGGAACCTCTGATGTGGGGGAGAGAGGCGTCCTACCGCCTGTGCCACCTCAGTTTCTGGTTTTTCAGTGCATTTCGTCTTGGCT
>JAQZBX010031980.1:0-26068 GCA_029593785.1 Cabassous unicinctus
AAGGAGGCCCCGGGAAGCGAACCCGGGGCCTCACACATGGTAAACGGGGGCTCTATCGATTGAGCCACACCTGCTTCCTGTTGTAAGGTCTTGCTGCATCAGCCCACTGCGCCGCGCGCGCTGGCCTGCCCTCACAAGGAGGCCCCGGGAAGCGAACCCGGGGCCTCCCATATGGTAGATGGGAGCTCTATCGATTGAGCCACACCCGCTTCCCTCCCTTGTATATTTTTAAGTTTCATAATAAAAAGTTGGAAAATACCTAACTATGAGGCAAGCCTTGAAACTGGCAGAAAACAAAGCAGCGTGTGTGAGAGAAGGCCTGTGCTGCTACAGCAGGTGCAGAAACCACATACCGTCTGTTACTTCTAAGAGGGGCAGACCGAAAAATGTCAAGTGTCAAGGAGGGTCGAAATCCAGGATTTCAACAGTGGGTAATGTGATCAGAAATGCACACATGCAGGAAAATGGGGAGTCTGGACAAAGGAAACAGTCTCCTGAGGCTACCGTTATGGCATCTGTGTTGAAGATGAAGTACTGAGTAGGACAGACGAAGGCTCTGACACCAAAGCTACTGAGCGCTAAACCAGACCAAACCCCAGCATGCTCTCTGTGTATGGAAGAGTGGGCAGCGTGCTACGCAGAGAGCAACCCACGGATGACCCCTACAAACCCCATGCACACCTGCAGCTCTGTCAGTCTGAGAGTCATGCTCTCACTTTGACAGTTTCTGGGTACCAACACTACCAAGCACACCTTGGGTACTGAAATTGGGGAGCACCATTACTGTTATAGGTTGGCTGTTGGATAATCCAGAATATTTTTATAGTGTTTTAGGTCATAAAATTCAAAAAAAAAATTAACAAAACAAAACATCAGAGCTCCACGGATCCCCGTAGACTTGAGTTCAAGTAATAGCCTATGTCTTCTCCAATGGACATGAGCTTGGTAGCAAGTTTAGTCCAAGAACACAGCTACCTGTGACTGAAGAAAGGTACTGTTCCTTGGTATACTTAAGCTCTAACACTTGTCTCATTCTTTCTCCTCCACTTTTTTTTCTTCTTATTCTTTTTTCTCCTCCACTTTTAATTGAGGAACAAGGTGAAAGGTGGGTGCCTGAACCAGCCACGTTGACCCTGGAGACTAGGGTGAGGTCAGGTGCTTACTCTAGAGGGAGAACAAATTCTCAGAAGGCAGACTGTGGCCTCTACTTTCAGGGGAGTGTTATAGCTCCCGCAATGCCACTTTATCACCTAGAACTCTGAAGAGTGTTTCAGTTACGTGGTGACTTGGGTGAGACAATCCGATCCCAGGCCCTGTAAGCACGTCGACATATTGACAGTCCTATTCACAATGACAGCTAAGTGAGAACGTGAGCTGAGGAGTCACAAGTCACTTAGCAGTCATCACAGATGCAGCTGAAGGGATTTGTGCTGACAAAGCAAGTTAGGTAGTATTTGATTTGGGACATATTTACTTTGGAAAACATGCAACAACAGCCCAGCACCAAAGTTCACATTGAAGTTCCACTGGTGGCCTTGGTGTATTTTATCTCTGCAACACTACTTCTCAGAAGCTCAGAGGTAAGTTTGGTTTCTAACATTTTTGCCGATTAATCTGGTTTGTGAAGTTTAGAGCTGGGCAACTGCTTCATTTCTCCATCAAACTACAGATTTAAAAGCTTTCTACACTACCTTAGAAATGCAAAAAAAAAAATTTAACTTACCTATTGTAAAATTCTATCAGTTTTTGTAAAATTCTATCATTATTGGGACAACTGATGACACTGGAATAGGAACTGTGGAATAGATGAATATATTGTATTGATGTTAAATTATTTGAATTCGATTAACTGTACTGTGGTTACGTGTGAGAATATCTTGTTCTTAGGCAGATTTTCCTGAAGTATTAGTGTAAGGGTTAGAGGGAATGACTTATGCAACCTATTCTCAAATGACTCAGAACAAAAGAAATAATATGTTTGTGTGTGTGTGTACATGTACCTCTATAAACATATATGGAGAGAGGGAGAAAGTTGAAGCCAATTTCCAATATGTAAAAATCTGGTGAATGTAAGTAAAGAGTATACAGGAGCTGTTCACTATATTATCCTTGTAATTTTTCTCCAAGTTTGAAATTATTTCAAAATAAAATTTTTTTTAGAAACCTTCTCTCCTATCATATGTGCTCTGTTTGGGCCTGGAGACAAGAAGCCAGGAGGGGCTGAGGGAGCCAGGTGTTATGCTCTGACATACCACCAAAAAGTCCAATGCTGCTCCATGGAGTTAACAGGAGAAGGCACCATGTGAAATCCCCATAAAAACAAACTTTTGAATGATTTTCCTTTTAAAGATATTGCTTCTCTTCCAAGGTGGTAATCTAGATTTAAACACAACCTAGGGAAAGTTTAAAAACATCACATATAATTTTTGTTGTACTTAATAGCAAAATAATAGGAAGATTTACCTTTTGGAACCTTAATTTCTATCTACAGAAATTAGCAGTGATATATTCTCCTTCCTCTAACAAGGGAGTAATAAAAGTTATTTTTGGCTTTTCATCATAGGATGTAGGAACAGAGTATAAGATACTTCCAGATATATGATCTGAATACCAGAATAAAAACATGAATGTTTTCACCCGTGGCTCCCTATCTGCTCTTGGATTCATTTTCCTCAACTCTTATTTATTCATGTTATTTTAAATCTTATTTCCACCAAAGAGGGATAGTTTTTTTTTTTTGAGGTACCAGGGCTGGGGATTGAACCCGGGACCTCGTATGTGGGAAGCCGGCACTCAACCACTGAGCCACATCAGCTCCCCTGAGTTGGTTTTTCTCATTTGTTTGCTTACTGTTTTTTGTTTGTTTGTTTGTTTTCAGGAGGCACCGGGAACTGAACCCGGGACCTTCCCAGGTGGGAAGCAGGTGCTCAACTGCTTGAGCCACACCCACTCCCCCAAGAGGGATACTTTTAAGTGCAGCCTAGCAAGGAAACTTCCACCAGGTTGCTTACTTTCTTTTCTAACTTTAAAAAACATACTGTCATCAATACCCACACCCAAGTCTGCTTAGGAATGAGGCCTTTTTCTATTTGGCATTCAGAAACGTAAGTGATGGTGTCAAAAGTGGGGGCTGAGTGTGAGGCATTGCATTGCAGTACTGTATTGAGAGGGAGGGTGGGAAAAGATAACAGATATTTTTTTAAAATAGAAAGTACATGACTTACTCTCTCAAAAATGTGTAATCCAAAAACCTCTCAGTGGTGATTAAAAAGAAGTCTGAGCTGATTATTTTAGTAGCACTGTTGGGGGAAGGGGACCAGGTAGAAAGCGACTGCCAAACCACAGGCGGGTGATAGGGGTGCTGCCCATCACGTGGTCCGCTAGCACAAGGGAGGGTCCCGGTGGTCCAGGGGACACAAGGGAACACCCAACACCCAAGGTTTGGGATTCCAACCAACTTGGTTTGGATCCAGCCACTGCCACTCAGGAGCGATGTGAGGCTCAGTTTCCTGAATACTCTCAGAGGGTAAGAGTAATGCTGTAGGGATTAAATTTAAGTTACACAGATAAAGCGTCTTGCACAGCGCTCAGCATCTGACAGAGACTCGGTCAATAGTCACTGCCATTATTAACACCAATAAGAGTGACAGCATTTCAAGCAGGGTATCTGTACCGTTAGCCCCACTGCCAGGCCTAACAACTTCAAACGTTTGCTTAACAGGAGCCAGTAACCCTTATTTGGCCTAGCCTGGAAGCAGATATTCTGGTCCTCAAATATCTGCCTAACAGGAAGAGGTCAGATATTTAACAATGCCCAATTCTTTCCGGGGATCAGAAGCCACGTTGGGACTTGTATGCTACCTGCCTGGGTCAGTGTTATAAATGCCAACTGGGCAGAACATGGAGGCATCATCTGCCAGGGTAACTGCTCATCTGCCCAGGAGGAGCTAATAATCTCGTAGCAAGCAAAAGCAGAGCAAAGCCATTTGGCATTCAAAACTGATTTGACAAGCCAACTCAAATCCCTCCTTGGAACAAGGCAGGGGATGAACAGAAAAATACAGGCTTGCTGTAAAGCCAGCAAAACCTATTTTGCTGACTTAAACAAAGGGATAGGCTTTATTAAGAACTTTCTGGCTTTACTCTCACCCAGAACTTATAAGTGTGATGAGATTATTTCCAACCCCCTGTTATAAAAAGCAAAGTAGAAAAGATTTAGTTCTCCCTGAAGGCAGTGGGAGCCAACTATCTAAGAGACAAAAGGGAGAAAAAGTGTACTTAGGGCTAAGAGGCTAATCCAGCAGCCACTGGGGACTGCCAGGGAAGAGCAGCCACCAGCCACCTGGCGCTGGCCCCAGCACTGCACTGTAGTACAGATGCGCCAAAGTGTATGAAAATAAACAACCCAGAATGACTGCACAGACTTCAATTATCTTTAGAAAGCCTGGCACAGGACCCGTTTTTCAGTATCTGCACCCCAAAGGTGGAGATGTTTGGTCTCAGGGGCAGGGCTAAGTGCCTCTGCTGGGAAGTCCCCTCTCTGTGAGGAGGATACCAACCCTCATCACTAAATCCAGGAGCCCGCCAGAGCCTAAATTCCTTTGAGAAGCTTCCCTGGGCCCCTCAGGCCCCAGTCCCCAATACACAGAGGCTAGGCAGTACCCCTGCTAGAGCTGTGGTAGTGTTACTAGGAAAACCCCCACTTTACTGCAAGTCTCTCTCCCAACTGGCTCATTAGCCCAAGCGTCAACAATGTTGTCTGGAGCCAGGAGACCCTTAATGTTTCATGAACCCCGGGATTCTAGATGGTTAAGGTTTTGCAAATATTTAAAGCAGGGATTCTAATTTAGGAGTCAGAGATTCTCCAGGGTGTTTGAAGCCCACACAAATTATCGAGTACATGTTATCTTCATGAGGTTATCTTCATGAGGTCCGTAATACAAAAGGGCCTGTGCACTGCTCAAAGCTTCAGGGAACCTGCCGTGAGGTCCTGTGGCAGGCACTCAGCTGTGCTACCTCTCACTGTCGTGTGTTCCCCCTCACCCTGACAGCTCTAGCTCTGCCAACATGAACCTCCTGTTACAGTCATTTGTTGTGTCTCTCGTCATAACATCTGCCTGTGGTGGGAACCAAGATCTTGTGGATCAGCTTGAAAAAGGAGAGGGGAATTCCAAGTCCGTGGGCAATGGCTGGGGAAAGATAAGCAATGAAAATCTGAGCATGCCCCTTCTCCCTGCCGACTTCCACAAGGAAAACACAGTCACCAATGATTGGATGACAGAAGGGGAGGACGACGACTACCTGGATCTGGAAAAGATCCTCAGTGAGGATGATGACTACATAGACATCATCGACGCAGTCTCACCAATAGACTCGGAAGCGAGTGCTGGGAACATCCTCCAGCTCTTCCAAGGCAAGAGCCGGATCCAGCGTCTTAACATTCTCAATGCAAAGTTCGCTTTTAACCTTTACCGGGTGCTGAAGGACGGGGCCGACAATTCTGACAACATCTTCATAGCCCCTGTTGGCATTTCAACTGCAATGGGGATGATTTCCTTAGGCCTGAGGGGAGAAACCCATGACCAAGTGCACTCAATTCTGCACTTTCAAGACTTTGTTAATGCGAGCAGCAAGTACGAGATTGCAACAATTCATAACCTCTTCCGGAAGCTGACTCACCGCCTCTTCAGGAGGAATTTTGGGTACACGCTGCGGTCAGTCAATGACCTTTACATCCAGAAACAATTTCCAATCCTGGATGACTTCAAAACTAAAGTGAAAGAGTACTACTTTGCTGAGGCCCAGTCAGCTAACTTCTCAGACCCTGCCTTCATCTCGAAAACGAACAACCACATTCTCAAGCTCACCAAGGGCCTCATAAAAGAAGCACTAGTCAACATAGACCCAGCTACTCAGATGATGATTCTAAACTGCATCTACTTTAAAGGTAAGAGAGAGCTTTATGTTTCCGGAAGCAAATTTGTGACATACTCTTTTAGTACATGGGTGGGATTAACATCAAGAATTGTATTCTAGTGTAATTTGTTCAGGAGACCGAGACACAAGGTCACCTCGTAGGTAGAGGAGTCAAGGAAGGTTGTGATCAGGTGACATGGAGCCCTGACTCCATGCTCTGAACTCGTTTAGTTTCCATCATAACCCTGTGAGGCATCACTATTATTAGCGTCCCCATTACAGATGAAGGCACCAGTTCACAGAGAAGTGAACAGATGCCCTAAGGACACACAATCTAGTAAGGGACAGGGCCACGACAAGACCCAGGCAGGCAGGCTCTAGCTTCTGAACTTTTAACCACTTTGTTAAATTGCAAGACATAAGGCTAAAATCTTTTAGCATTTGGCAAGAATGGATTTGAGGTTTTTTATTTCCTTTCCCAATTATCAGTAGGCAGGAATATGGATAAAAGGCTAGAAATGTGTCAGGAAACTGGCTTGAGAAACTGACAGTAACACCTAGGCCTTTTCAGGACAGTTCTGCACTAATGGGCAATAGGAGTGGGGAAATAAATGAATGTTCCTCAAGCAGCTAGTCTGAGCCAGGCACCAGGGCACTTTTTAAGCAGGATACCCCCCACAGATGACCCCTGGAATCCTAGGAACAAATGGTTTGGATTTGTAAAAACCAGAACTTCTCTTTAATTTTTCACTTTTTTTTTTAATAATTAAAGATTTTATTTTCACATGTATACTGTGTTATTTCAGATTTCTAGTTTCCAAATAGAACCTCTCTTTAAAAACATCCTCACTGGGAAATAAGAACCCTTGTACACTGCTGGTGGGAATGTAATATGGTGTGCCTGCTATGGAAAATATTTTGGTGTTTCCTCAGAAAGCCCAGTATAGAATTAGCATATAACCCGGCAATCCCACTTCTTGGTATATCCCCTAAAGAATCAAAGCAGGGACTTAGACATTTGCACACCAGTGTTCACAGCAGCATTACTCACAGTAGCCAAAAGGTGGAAGCAGCACAAGTGTCCCGATGAGTGGATTAACAAAATGTGGTACAGCCACACAATGGAATATTATTCAGCCATAAAAAGAAATAAAATGCTGGTACATGTTACAACATGTATGAAACTTGAAGACATCATCCTGAATGAAATAAGCCAGACACAAAAGGACAAATAGTGTACAATTTCTCTTATATGAAAATACTTAGACTAAGCAAATTCAGAGATACAGAATGCAGAAAAGTGTTACCAGGGGCTGTGGGGAGGCGGAATGGGAGTTATTGTTTAATGGGTATGAATTTCTGTTCAGGATGATGAAAATGTTCTGGAATTAGATAGTGGTGAAAGTAATACAACATTGTCAATATAACTACATTGTCAATATTATTAATGTCACAGAATTGTCTACTTAAAATGGTTAAAATGATTTTTATATAATATATATATTTTACCACAATAAAAAAATTGAAAA
Organism: Cabassous unicinctus; assembly: GCA_029593785.1. Classification (NCBI taxonomy): domain Eukaryota; kingdom Metazoa; phylum Chordata; class Mammalia; order Cingulata; family Chlamyphoridae; genus Cabassous; species Cabassous unicinctus. The sequence continues at coordinate 7,446 of JAQZBX010031980.1, forward strand.
GAGAAAGAGAGGCTTAAGAGATAAGCAACCAAAAAAAACACAAAAGCCCTCACTGGGACCTGAACCAGAAGAATCTCTACTTCACAAGCCTAGGGAGACACAAGAAAGGCGTCATCAGAACTAGTCATGGCAATATAGAACCACACAACGACATCTTCTCTTTGACACCAATAACTCCAGTACCAGTACGGTCAGTCCCTAAGGCCTCGGGGAACCAACCATTTCTGGGATAGTGAGCTACAGCTACCGTTTTACAGCAGCGCAGGGATGTAGAGGACAGAAACCTCTCACTGGCGTCTGCCTTTGGGAAGTGGGCTCAGAGCCCCTCTTAACTGGCAAGTATACCTGCACTGTGCCCAAACCTCTGCAAAGCAGGCATTCTGCCAGATGGGAAACAGAGGGCAGAAAAAGCCAAGACCACAGGTTTGGCATGGAGTGGTGAGAGCTGAACCCAGAGTTTCTCACCCCAAGCTCTAGGCACAATGCCTGCTTCTTGGTGGGTAGAATCATAGGCTGAGGTTCTAACAGGCTTGTGACACATGCACACTCTAAAAAGACAAATAAAATATCCTTTTTATCATCAGTTATAAGTGCAAGTTTTGGAAATGAGCAAATCTGGTTTCTCCACTTCTTATCTGTGTGAGCTTGGGCAAGGCATTTGACTTTTCTATGACTTGGTTTCCTCATCTTTATCATGGAGATAACACCTGCTCAGAGGGAACTGTGGTGACTGAGAGAATGATGCAATGCTTGACCTAGGGCATGGCCTCTGGTGCTAGCTCAATGAACTTGGTGCTGGCTCAAAGGAGTAAAATCGTATTATAATGTGATATTAATTACATATAGTATTCTACTTACATTTATCTTAATTATATGAGCAATTCATCTATGTTTAGGGATGACTTTTTTTTTTCTTTTTTTTTTTTAAGATTTATTTATTTATTTCTCCCCCACCCTAACCCCACCCCCGCCTCGTTTTGTGCTCACTGTCTGCTCTCTGTGTGCTCTTCTGTGTCTGCTTGCTTCTCTTTAGAAGGCACCAGGAACCGATCCTGGGATCTTCCAGAGTAGAGAGAGGCACTCAATCTCTTGCACCACCTCAACTCCCTGGTCTGCTGCGTCTCTTATTGTCTCTCTTCTGTGTCTCTTTTTGTTGCATCATATTGCTGCGCCAGCTCTCCTGTGCAGGCCAACACTCTGCTCGGGCCAGCTTGCCTTTCACCAGGAGGCCCCTGGACCTCCTATATGGTAGACGGGAGCCCAATCGCTTGAGCCACATCTGCTTCCCTAGGGATGACTTTTGAACATGCAAGCGGAAGGCAAGTGGAAGACAGACCAACTGGTCTGACAGGTGCCCCCAGAAGCATCCAAGAGCCTCAGCTTTAGCCCTGGCTGGGTGAGGGGCAGGCAGAGAGCAGCAAGCCATGGCTGCTGGCAAGGGCCTGGAGAAACGCTCCATTTATCAATTCCTGAACATAGTAACTAGTGCCTCACCAGAGGGTAAAAAATGCCAAATACATGTTCTCCCATCATATTGAAAAGATCATTTGATTTAGCACTGGGAATTGGAAGGGATAAATTGTTGGAACCAATCTTTCATGGATGCTTATCAAAGGAGAATTGAGTCTAGAAACGTAATATCTCTAGTTCCCAAATCTATTACTAATTCGATTAGAATTTCAAATGTTATAATCAGTTTATAATCCACAATAAAAATAAGAGGTTGGGCCTCAGGAGGAAGCCAGGGGAAAGAATCTCACAAAACACGGTAGAGCAGTGATTCGCACCTGGAAAAATTTGTGGTTGTCACAACTTTGGGGGGCTTGGGCATAGTGCTACCGGCATTTGGTGGGTAGAGGCCTGGGATGCTAATAGACATCCTACACTGCACAGGACAGCCCCCACAAGAGTGAACTATCCAGTCCCAATGTCAACTGCATTGTTGTTGAGAAACATCAGCTGGAGGCAGAGAGTCAGGGGGAAAGAAGCTATAGACAGGCGCCTCAAAGCCATCTGGATATTTAAACCTCCTCCCAAGGAACCACCTGCTCATCTCCTACCAGTTGCTCTACCCACCAGCTGGAAACTCTGAACAAGTGACTTCACTTTTTGGTCCCTGTTTCATCCCTTGTAAAGTGGGGATGACAATAAAAAAGCACCTGCCTCATCTCATTGTAGGGAGAACAAAATGAAACAATCCAGGAAAGGTGCTTAGGAGAGATCCTGACACATCGCCAGATGGCAGTCATTGATCACCTACCTTTGTAATTCACTAGCATCTTAAAAGTGGTTTTCTGAGCTGAAATAGGTATTTACTCATTCCTGGATACACAGCACTGCTTCCAAATGCAAAGTAAAGATCTTGGCGGCAAGTTTCGCCCATGTGTTCTGCCGGTCAGTACAATCCGTGTGATGGAAGAAAACCTCCACAACAGAGCAGAGATGAGCACAAAGCTCCTCGTTTCACAGGCCCAGGCAAGTTAAGTGTCTTGCCAGGGTCAAGCAACTATAGTTAGTGTCAGAATTTCATCAAGAACTCATCTCCATCTATTTAACCTCTCTGCCTTTGCATGCCTTCTGTGAGAAGGCTGGCATTCTGACCTTCTAAGAATCCTTTAAATCCATGATTCTCAGAGTGTGGGCCCTGGTCCATTGGCATCGGCATCCCCTGGGAGCCTGTTAGAAATACATTCTTGGCCCTGCCCCAGGTCTTCGGGATCAGACTCTGGGGATCAGGCCCTGAAGTCTGTCTTTGAACAAGTCCCTCCAGGGAATTCTGATGCTGCTCAAGAGTGAAAACCTATGGTCTAAAATACTGTTTTGTTCCTGTCAAATTCGTAGGCTCCTGGGTGAATAAATTCCCAGTGGAGAGGACATACAACCAAAACTTCCGGTTGAATGAGCGAGAGGTGGTCAAGGTTTCTATGATGCAGACCAAGGGGAAGTTCCTTGCGGCAAATGACCAGGAGCTGGACTGTGACGTCCTCCAGATGGAGTATGTGGGGGGCATCAGCATGATGATTGTGGTCCCACACAAGCTGTCTGGCATGAAGACCCTTGAAACACAGCTGACGCCCCAGGTGGTGGAGAGATGGCAAAAAAGCATGACAAACAGGTATGTTGTGTGTTTGTTCTTTTGAGCTCCTGGGGGTTGGGGGTGTCCAGAAATACTGTAACTCTGATTTCAAGAAAAAGGGAGAAGTATGCAAAAATACCCAGAAACTGCCATCAATACTGGGCTGGTCTCTGTTAATTTAGCCCAAATGTCTTGCTTATTGAGAGATGATCAGAGAGCTTTTATGAAAAACACACCTGTTCTCTATGATGACATTTTCAAAAGTTAGGGAAAAGTGACTTTTTAGAGCACTTCTGGAAATAATCTGGGCTCTGCCACACACTTGCTTTGTGGCTTTGAGCCCCAGCCTTGTCCCCTGTAAGACGAGGGTGATCCCATTACTTCCCAGGATTGCTGTGATTAACAGTAAAAGTTCCTCACAGTGCCTGGAACCTAGATGCTGTTCAACAGAGATTAGCTCTCTCTTTCCTTTACCTGAGAAATCCCAAGGTTCACTTAACCCACGAAACAGATGTCATTCATAATTTTCCTCTAGTTAAAACTACAGGTTTTAAAAAATATCCTAAGATTATTGCTGGATCATGGCAGAAAGGATGGGGAAGTCAAGTCCTCTTCCTGTTTCACTGGACCCTGGTTAGACCCACAATAAGAAGTCAATTCTGGTTTGGGTCTCCTTATATAATAATAACAGAAATGCAGAAAACTGAATGGAGATTCTGAGAGGAAGGCTTGCCCGGGCAGCCAATTAGTAGCAGAGCTCTGTTGATCCTTCCTTTAAAATGACCCTTCTGTGACCACTAGGTGAGTGTTCCCAAATATCGCTGTTGTGGCTTTCCGTGGCCTCCTGGCCTGGCATGCAGACACCAGCCCCCGTCAGCCTGGGCTATTCCTACCCCCTGCTCTCTTCTTGAGTTACAGCCAGAGCTGCTACTGCCACCTTCCAAACCTTTGGCATTTGGTCAAGGCCATGGGAAGATCCCTCTTGGAAGACTCCAGTAGCTGAGATCTGTTCTAGTCACTCCAGTCTTTTTGTTTGTTAGTTTGTTTTGAGGTACTAGGACCAGGGATTGAACCTGGGACCTTGCATGTGGGAAACCAGCACTTAACCACTGAGCTACACCGGCTCCCCCAAGCTGGTTTCCTCGTTTGTTTTTGTTTTCAGGAGGTACCTGGGATCGAACCTGGGACCTCGTACATGGGAAGCAGGCGCTCAACCACTGAGCTACAGCCACTCCCGAGTCACTCAGATCTTAACGTACTGTCTTTGCTGTTCACCGCTTCACGTGTGCGAAAGCAGCCTCCTGAGAATGGCAACTACAACTCAAATCTCTTTATCACTCTCCAAAGTGCTAAGTCAATTAATCAGTCAATCAGTAGCCTCATGGACCATTCTGTCAATTAAGGACTAGACAGAGAGCTGAGGCCAAGACTAAGACTGTTTTGCACTGTTCTATAGACAAAGGGTTTTTATTAAGTACACTGATTAGATATTCAGCTCCTTACTTAACAAAATAAGAAATGTCTGACATCGGAAAACCAAACCAGAGAATGATTTTAGATACCTTCTCAGACCATGAACTCTATATAATCCAGTGAAAGTTCTGCCATTGACCTTGAAGGTAGGAACTGAATCACACAGTGTCAAGGAAATGACCACACAACTATAAACATGTTCAATTTTAAGTAACTAGAATTACAATGGGATGGTCTTTCCAAAACCCTCAAGTGGCGGTACCAGAATACACTGAGTTTTAGTAAGTGCTGTGCCAATTCTGTGGTAAAAGAAACCCAGAAGGGTACAGGTTATGAACTTTTAAAAGGAAAAGCATGATTTTTTGGTAACTTGTGAAGCTACATTTGACAGTGAAACTGGGCCCTCTTTCTTATCTGATCAGAACAAGAGAGGTGTTTCTGCCTAAATTCAAGCTGGAGAAGAATTACAATCTGGTGGAGGCTCTTAAATCAATGGGGATTACAGCGTTGTTTGACGGAAATGGTGACATGTCAGCCATCTCGCCCCAGAAGGTCGCCATCAACCTGGTAATCTCTCCCTCATCTGCCATTGCTCCCACCCTAGGTCTGCCCCACTTCAGGTCTGCCCCCAGCCTGCAACTGCCCCAGGCCAGTAGGGGGGTGAGTCTTGCTCTTGCTGAGTCTGGCTGTTGTGCAGGAATAGGAGCAGGCTCAGGTCCACAGGGGCCAGGCAGGGGGCACTGCATTTGCCTGGGAAGGCCAAGGCTACATGCTCAATGGGGAGGGCAGGCATGGGGAGTGGCCTTGGAGCAAGCCCTGGGCCAGGGACCATGGAATGGGGAGAGATGCACATGCCACTGAATCATGACAGCACTGCTAAATGCATTCAGTGAAACAGCACAGCTCACTTGCTTCCCTTATGCCATCCATCACAGGCATCCAGGCCCAAGAATGCAGCAGACGGGGCCCCTGCCCTCCTCACAGAATTGCACCCCAGGGTGTGGGCATGAGATGGGGGGTAGTGGTGGATATGCCGTCTTGGCTCCACAGGCCTCTCTTTCTGTGGGTGTTGCCCAGAGTGAATATGATGCTAGAGTTTAAGGGTGAGTGTTCTTTACAAGATATGACCTCTTGGCACAATTATGGTCCTTGACAAGTGAAGAAAGGCATTTTCAAAGGTAATTTTGACCAGTCGTCTCTGCATGTTCTTTGAATGAAATGAGACTATCCTTTCTGTGTGCCAGCCTACACACTGACAACTCCTCCTTCCATTTTTGAAACAGTTCAAGCACCAAGGCACCATCACAGTAAATGAAGAGGGCACCCAGGCTTCAGCTGTGACCACGGTGGGCTTCATGCCACTTTCCACCCAAGTCCGATTTGTCGTCGATCGCCCTTTCCTGTTTCTCATTTATGAGCACCGCACCAGCTGTCTGCTCTTTATGGGGAGAGTTGCCAACCCCCTGAAGTCTTAAGGGAGGAGGCCTGGGCACTCTGTAATTCTGCTTCGCTTATAACAAGAACAGATGTTTTGGCATCATGACTTTTGAGATTTATGCTACCAATATGAAACTAAGGCAAAAATGAGAGAAGAAATCTGTTAACCCTTGAGAAGCATGTTGGAATCAATTCTGAGTGGTAAACAATGGCATAAGTTCAACAGAAGTTCACTTAACTTAGGCATGTTAGGTGTGACCTAGCGAACAAAGTACAGACAAGTCTCACTACCTGCCTCCTCAGAGCAAACTGCCCCTCTGAACCCCACCTTTGCACACCTGGTTCTCTCACTCAAAGCCTTTCTCAAACCCAGCTCCTCTAAACACAGATTGCAGAAAATGAGTTACATGATAGTTTCTCAGACCTCCCAAGGATGGTAAACAACTGGCACCATTTCCAATGTGCAGGAGAGAGGTGACCTCCTGACATACACAGATTTTAATTCTCTCGAGGCCATCTGTACCTCCTCCCATTCCCTCACTCCCATCAGAGGACAGTGTGCCTACATGGCTGTTTCTCACCCTAGAGATAAATAAATAAAGTCACTTTGTGTATCTTCGATGATTCTCTCTCTTTTTAAAACTCAAGTAACTAACAAAGGCCAAATACAAAACAGCTGAAATCCATAGGAATGATAAAGGCAAAAATTAGCTGACTAATGTGCATATTTTCAGGATCAGGACATACTGTGTTTTGCTGAATCCTGGGTGCAGTGCTGTTGTGGACGGGGTTTCAGAATCTGCCTGAGAAAGCACTTGAGGCCAGACCATGCTGGGACTGTGCGAGCAGGCCAGATTCCTGCATGCCATGCTCTGTGCATGAGCAGCCTTTGCCTGGAGCATAAGTTGAGGTGGTCAGCCCTGGGTCGTAGTGAGACCCTTAGACACGGTACTGCCATCTGGTTTAGCTGAGGAAGGTGGTGTCTGAGGAAGAGGTTTCTGATCAGCAGTAATGGGGACTGCAGGCACAGGCTTGGTGCAAGTGTGCCAAGCCTAACTGCAACAGCCCTTTAGGAGGGTCTTCATTTCCCCCATTTTGCAGATGAGTGAAACCAGGTTTAGAAAGATTCCGAAACCAGCCGGGCTGCCATTGCAGTGAGTGGTGGTTCCAGGGTTCCGGGGCAGGTTGGCCCAATCCAGTGCCCATGCTCCCATCCCTGAATGCTTCCGACCTGATGATACCAATACTAGTAGCAGGAGCACCAAGGCAGAGAGCTGAGCGCATACTAATGCCACGGCAGGTACTGAGAGGTGAGCCCACGGAATGTCTCGCCAAGTTCTCACAGGACCCTGTGAGGGGGGTGCTGCTGTCACCCCTTTCTCCCAGCTACAAAACAGCCGAAGCTCTCAGAGGAAGGGGGTTTGTCCCAGGCCCCAGACTCAGCTTGTGATGGGGCCTAGATTCTAGCTTGGGCCAGTGGAACCTGGAGCCCATCCTCTTAGCCTCTTCCCTTCTCCATTCCTACACCAGGGACTCTGTCCCAGGCCTCTGCTGAGATGACCAGCCTGAGGTTGAGGCTGGCTATTCCCCATCACACCCTCCTGAGCTCTTGGTGAAACCTGATGCTGCTGACAACTCACGCCTTGAATCGTCTAATTCACTTCAAGAACGTTCTTCTTTCCTCGTGCTTTTCCTGTCCTGTATTTGTAAACACACATTCTCATCTGGCTGCTGATTTTGTTCCTTCTCCTTCTATTCCTAACTGTTCTGTCTTTGGCTCTTTGCAATGGTCTCGCTTCTGGTGTCACTCGGCCCTCCTCCCTAGCCAGCCTGGGTCCTCCATGAGCATTTCAAATGCACTCCAATCTCCAGGCTTCTGTTTGTTTATATCCAAGCAGAAGGCCCCTGGATCCTTCACAAAGGTGAAGGACAAAGATCCTGTTAATCTAAGCACAGAGGTGCCTCAGGGGGCATGTGATCCAGCCTCTAGGTTCCCAAGGTCCCTCTGATAAGGGAACAGCAGGAGTACCAAAACCCAGGCCTCCTGCTGGGAACCCATTAGTAGTTCCACCAAACTAATTCAAGACTCTTTATCATCAAAAGACCAAAAACAGAGTATGTTTTTGTTTTTCTTGGGGGGGAGGGACAGGAAGGAAAACAACACATTAAAAAAGTTTGAAATGAGAGTCTCCCAAAAGGTCCAAGGGGTAACCATAAAGCAAATATAAGAACCCATGAGCTCTGTGTTCTTTGTTGAGCAATGAAATCAAATATTTGTTTCCTCCCCCACAATATAACCATTAACTTTTGTTAAAAATACAGTAATTCTTCCCTTCAAGTAAAAGGTCACAGCAGTGAGGAGACATGTCCTGAAGTCAATCCATCTAATCTCTCACAGGACCCTAGCTACACCCACGGTGACCCTGTGCCGGCTCTTTGCAGGGTCCTCTCCGTCATCCCAGGAAACCTGCTGGCTGAGTTATCACTTCTGCTCCTAAGGAAAAAACACCAGCGATGGAGAGGCTGAAGCACTCACATGGGTCACACACACAGCACCAGGACTCAAAGCCCAGCCCGGGCAGCTCCGAGAGCTCTCAACCACACCAACAGATGCACCCCCCAAAGTGGAAAGTGCCCCCTAGAGATTTTCTCTATGCATTTTCTCTATGCAACTCTAAATGAAAACCACTAGACATGTTTGAAAGCTCCCAAACACCACAGAACTCACTGACTTGAGGATTACCCCAAACATTGCCCTCTTCATCCTAAAGCCTGCTCTCCTGTGGAGCCTGCCACTGGCCAGTTCCCTTGCAACCATGGAGTCTGGGGCCCTCACCATTCCCTCCAGGTCCAACAAGAGCTGCACATACACTGGCACTTCTAAGGCACAACCATACACTAGTCAATATTAACTATGAAGTGAAAAAAAAAAAAAGTTTTTTCAAATTAGCCACTGGGGGTGTCAATGACAAATACCATTGTAGAGAGCCCCGCCACTCCTCAAGTCATCATAGGGCTGTGCGTGTACACCTGATTGCAGAGACAAAGGTGGTCAGATCCCCAGGGGACTCACAAAAGCCACAGTTACACACCATCAAACGGCAGGCCCAACCACCTCAAGGCCACTCATGCACCTTTCAACCCATTCATGAAGACAGACGTGGGAAGGGGAGCAAGCAGACTGCTCCCTCCTCCTGATCGTCCACCTCACTGGGGGAAGGGAAAGGAGAGAAAAGGATAGCATGTGGGCAGGAGGAAGGTGTTCTAGAAACAGGATGTTCCATACAACACAATATGCGATGTTTGACTATTAAACAAATAATGAACCATGCAGTAACTCTCTTCCATCCATCTTAGCCAGATCAAATTGGACTCCCTAAAGATCCTCAAATTCAAACTAATAATGAACACTCCAATGGTGTAAGTGTAAAATCTGCTTTGCTGAGATGGGAAGAGGTGCCTTTCTGTACAAGCAATGCCACCTGCCTGCCTGCGTCTGGGCCCGAGTCTCCCCAGCATCTCTGCCGCGGAACGAGTCTCACGTGGCCCTTCCACAGTCACCCTCTGGTGTCCCATGAGAAGGGACACACTTGTAAATGCTGAGGCCTGAACTACTGGGGGTGAGGTGGTGAGGAATTGGAAAGCTGAAGCGAGTGGGCTAAGTAGAAGACAGTGAGCAACAGATGAAAACAAATGCTACAACACTGGGGTCCTGGGCTTAGGACTGAAGAGTGAACAACTTCTATAAAGGTCATGTGGGAAGAAATGGAAACAGGCTGACAATTGGACACAACAGAAGAGGGCTCTCTAACACCGTGGCCGGAGGCAGAGCCTGGCCCAAGAGCAGTGCTGCACCGTAGTAGATGGAGCTGGCCCCAAGTCTGACCAGCCATGCCCTGCCAATAACGCCCCCAGAGGAGATGGAGAGCTGCAGCAAGTGGGCCAACAGGCAGAGGAGGGCGGGAGTAGGGCACCAGCCCCAGCATTCATCAGATCCCGGGGCCTGAGAACCAGAGGATGAAAGCAGGAGGCGGACAGCAACCCTGGGCACCACATGAGAAGGAGACCAGAACACATTCCCTGGCCAGTCAGCGAGGAGGTTCGGGGAGGGTGCTGACATGGGGAGTGGCACAGTGTGGCCACAGCAGGCACACGCCTATGGGGTTGCCACAGAAGAGCTGGTGGGGGCTGACAAACAGCCACTTCTACACAATCACTGGAGCGTCAAAACAGCATTTTCCTATGGAATTTGCTGGGTGTCAGTAGGGAACAGTTATACCTGAGCACAGTATCTGGAGCTTCAAGCCACACATCAGTGAATACTCACCACCGCTATCACAGGAATGAGTACTCCCAAGTTCCCCGCGCTGCTCGAAGCCTAGAAAAGGACACAATTGACATCACTGAAGAACATGTGTTTGTTTTATTTAAAAACAAAAAACACAACTAAGTATTATGTAGCACTAGAATTCCTTAATCTACAAGAAAGGAGGATACATACAGAGATACATGTATAAAGGTGTTCATTCTGCTGAATTTTTATAGTAAAAAAATGGAAACAAACGTCCAAATGCAGAACAATCATGAGCCATCATGACATTTCTAAACAATTAAATACCATTAAGCTGTTAAAAAGACATGTTTCTGAAAAACAGTCACCTCACAAAGTGCCCACGGGAAATGTTAAATTAAAAAAATAAAATAAAATAAATGAGGGGGCGGATGTGGTTCAAGTAGTTGAGCACCTGCCTCCCACACGGGAGGTCCCAGGTTCAGTTCCTGGAGTCTCCTAAAAAAAAACAAATAAGCAAAACAAATGAAAAAGCCAACTCAAGGAAGCTGATGTGGCTCAGTGGTTAAGTGCCAGCTTCCTACAAACGAGGTCCTGGGTTTAATCCCTGGCCCCCGGTACCTCAAAAATAAAATTAAAATGAAAAAAAAAAAAAAAAATCAAGGTTCAAAAGAGTATGCCATGATATGATCCCAATTACATAAAATACATATGCATAAAAATATCTAGGGGGAAATTTGTGAAACAATGGTTATATCTGGGTAGAGGGATTGTGGAAGATTTTTACTTTATTTTTCACAGGTTTCTGTATCTTTTCTACCATAAACATACTTTCTTTAAAAGTTGGTGAAACACTTGGAAGGTAGGCTCTCTGGCTAGACACGAAAACCTGTTTGACCCACAGCGTGGCTGTTCCATGAACAGACAGAATGGGCAAAGATCCAGAGCAGGCTTCTCAGCACCTCAACTGCTGCTCCAGTGGTAAAATGGGGGGGTGTGGGTTGCCTGCCAAGGCCACAAGACTGCCCAGAAGTGGAAAAGAATTCCCACAGCCACCTTGGTGGAGACCCGCTCCAAAGCCCTGCCTGCTCCACTCTGGGGAAGGCTCAGGGCCCTGCCGAGGAATCAAACGATCCACGTTCCTTCGTTTAATTTATAACCACTGCCCCTGTGTTCTTCAACAGGATGGCGACTTGCCAGGCCCTCTCGCCATCCCTCCAGGCTCCCATACTCCCAGAGACCTCATCTGGTGGGGTGCGGGGCTAAAGGGCAGTAGTTGTTCAGGAAATACTTGCTTATTCACTGCTTGTTGGGAAAGAGGAACTACTCTTCAAAGAATACAGTTCCCAAAGGACAGCAATGGGCCCCCAGTGCTCCCACGGCACAGCGTCAGCCACAGTCAGAGAATGAAACATTCATCCTGAGCGTCTTGAGGCTGTTAATGTGTAGTGAGAGCAGGCAGGGGTGAGCACCCTGAGGTCGAAGGATGCACTCTTGCTGGCATGGGACAGAACTCCCCAGGAGAGAAGGAAAACGGCCCCGGAAATGCTCCAGAGACAGTTGGAGCATCTGCTTTCTCAGGTGCCAAGTGCCTCTTGAGCCGTCAGGAAGGCCCTCCTCGTCCTGAGGCTTGCTGGAAGGTGGATGCGCTTCCTCCCCGCTTCAGGAATGGTGCTAAGCTGTGGCCATCCTTGGGAGGATTGAGAAATGTCATGCAAGTTAGATACAATTCATTTTGGGGAAGACCCAGCCAAGTAAGGCTGGATTTGAGCATCCTGCAGATCTGTCAAGGGTCTTAAGACCCTTTTTGGCACCAGCCCAGGGCACAAATGGTTTCTTCCTTTGGATTTCAATTTAGATGTCACCTCCTCAGAGAGGCATCATCACCAGCCCCTCACAGTGTCCTGTTCTATTCCCACTGTCTCCTATCACTAAACACTAGGAGTAGGGGTCTCCTCTCTCCTGCTCACAGGTCTCCTGGAATGCAGCCATGTCCCTTCGTGTACATCTGGCCTGTGGCTGCTTTTCCCTACCACTGCAAAGTGGGGTGGTTGCAACAGAGACCTAGGGCCTGCAAAGACTGAAACACTTACAGTCTGGCCCTTTACAGAAAAAGTGTGCTTACCCCTGACCTAGGACAGTCCCTGGCAACACAGTAGGTGAACAATGACTGCCGGAGGGAGGGGAGAGGAGTAGAGGGGGGAAGGGACAAAGGGAAGAAAAGACGAAGGACCAGAAAGGTGGCAAGAAAGGAGAAACTGGTGCCCATGTGACCCATACAAAGGGAGACGATGGGGTAAGAAATTTAACCTGCCTTGACCTCCTCCCTCCCCCTAAATCTGTCTATTTGGGGATTCAAGGCATGACATTTTGTCTGTCCCTGTGGGCCTGTCTCCCTTGGACAGCCTGGGATTGGTCAAATCTGGCCTTCTCATGCTGTTACTGTGTCCCCTTGACGGGCTCAAGTCCACCCTGGGCACAGCCACCAGACCAGGCTCCATCATGGCTGAGGCAGAGAGAGAGAGGAGTCCAGGAGGAAGTTGCCCACCCCCACCTCCTGTTGGCACCCCTGAAAAGGAAAGAAGCCTCCCTTTCCTCCTGCCCTGGCCTACCTTTAGGGCAGGCCCCTTCTCGCTGGCCCTCTCGCTGGCCCGCTTGCCTTCCAGCCCCAGCTGCACAAACAGCTCCAGCAGGTTCATGAGCAGCTCATCCACCAGATGCTCGTCCCGGATGTTGGCTGCGATGTTGGCCAGAGCGTTGATAACCGCCAGGGAGCAGTGCCTAAGGGAGGGGCGTCGCAGGGTGAAGTTGTAGCCCCACCACACCTCACCACCTCCCTCACCCTCCACTGGCTTCCAGTCCCTTCTCTGCTTCTGCCAAGGCAGCCTCCTGAATATGCTGGACTGTCCTCCCTGCCCTGCACCCAGGCAACAGCAACAGCTCTGGGGGTCTGCTCGCCCCACGCTGCCCACCCCCCTGCTGCACCACAGGGCAGGGGCCAGCCCAAGCCTCCTTTGGCACCTAACCTCTCACAGAACATCTAAACTCACGGATATGAGGCCGCTCCCCAACATGCTACCCGACATTCTCAAAATCACCTGTTGCTCTTCTGAGCACACGGAGCTGTTTCTCCTTTGTGCTTCTTTATACACTGTTCCTTTGAGGAGCCATCCTCCTGGGGATGCCCACTCCCCTAGGAGGGGCAGGGGGTGCAGAGGGTACGAAGGAGAACACTGAGCCTGACTCCCCCAGGAAGGGTGGGGGATTCAAAGGGTACAAAGGAGAGCTCTTGAGCCCGGCTGCCCAGCTGAGCCCCAGCAAGCACCTCTCTGGGCCTCAGGATGTCTTGAGGACTAGAGAAGGCAGGGCAGGAAAGCATCTGGGAGGGTGCCGAGCGCTGCCTCTGCAGTAGCAGTTATTAAAGCCCTTTGTGTGACCCCTCTCCTGACCCCAGGCAGGGCGGACTACCTGTCCTTCGTGCTCCCATTCTAGTTGCCCACATGGCTTTTCTAACCCAGGAATCATACTGCATCGCTTGCCCACTGTTATGTGCTCCCCAGGGACTGTGTTTTTCTGTATTCCAGCACCAGCGCAGGGCCAGGCACTCAGCAGACCTTCTAAAAAAGGAGCAAATGGGTCCAAGAAAGTGACAAACAACAAAGGTAACAGGAGCCCAAAGCATTGCTGCAGGCCCAAGGGCCCCGTGGGCTGCTCACTCTGCTAGAGGGGCCTGCAGGCACAGCCTCCAGCCCAGCACTGTTGCTGACACCACCGCCCAGGAATGGCAAGAACCCTAACATCAAGTGAGACTGTTTCTTGGGGAGGGGAAGCTCAGCGGAGCAGCTGGTGTGAGGACTAGACTTCCATCTGAGAGCCCTCAGATTTTTAAAAGACCAAAATAAAATGATTTGACAAGTGCCACATGTCAAGTAGACTCCACATTCACCACCGCTGAATTCAGCATACTCTTTTGAGAAGGCTGGTGTCAGAGACTCTGAGGAGGAGCAGGGCTGAAGCGAGGAGGGCTGGCCACAATAGGCAGGGCAGTGAGGGAGCTCAGGCTCACGCTCCAAGCAGCCAGGTAGCTGGCTAAACACGGGGCACACTGCAATGCCCAAGACATCCTAGTCCTGTGCCCCAGCCAACAGGGAGTCTTGTGCACAAAAGAGGAAGTTATCAGCACTGCCACCCACGCCCGCTGGCATCTCAGGAACTCTGCTCCATGCACCAAGATGCTCATCCAAGACCTGACCGAACTTTCCTAGGGGCCTGGTGCTCCCAGAGTCAGGTCTTGTTCACTCACATAAGAGCATAAAATCAAACTATCCAGAGAGGCTGATGAAAGGAAAAGTAGTCTCTGCCTGAGACTGCCATCTCCCCAGGACCTCCTCACGGAGAAGGCTGTGCCACATCCCCATCAGCCTCTTGACAAAGGATGCCACGAGCAGAAGAGCTGTTAAGAGAACAACTCTGCATGAAGCCAAGGTGCTCTGTGAGTTTGGAATGTTAAAATGACCCTGAAGGCGGTGGGAACCCCTGCACTGGTAGGTGGATAATGGGGGTGGGCTGGGTTTGGGCCACACTGCCCTGGGCCTCAAGTGGCCTCACCATAAGCAAAGGAATTTTCTAGATGTGATAAAATGTCTTTGTGAAAAACAGGCCCTAAAAGAAAACCCACTGGTTTAGAAATGAACGTGTACGTCTCTCATGAGATGTAGCAGGGCCTCAAGGGGACCGTTAAGTTCCAGGAGTCTTTTACAGTAGAGGTACACTCACATCTGCACACCCGAGGGCCTGGGAAGGTCTCAGCACACTTCCCTTGTGAATGCTGAGGGTCTAGTGCTCAAAATGCAAGTCCTCACTCCCAGGCATTTCCTACGTGGATTCTGCTTTTACCCCTCAATTTATAGATGGCCTTAATTCATCATTGCCATCCATAAAACTTTAGTCTGATGTCCAGCTGCTTCCCAATATTCCCTCCACCTTGGGCTGTTATCAGCACTACCTTTCACTGAATGCTTGGGAAGCAATGTGTGGCCCGGACCATCGACCTGAGGTGGCCGGCCCCACGCAAACTCCAGGCACGAAGTTGACATTGCCCACTCAACCACAGACACCTCGCGCCAGCCAGGCTGCTCGGCTCCTTCCGCGGGAGCTGGATTCTGCCACTTACACGCTATGTAGCCCTGAGTAAACTTCTAAGTCTCGAAGCCTCAGTTTCTTCCTAAGTAAAACAAGGATAGTAATTCCCTCTCCATAGGGTTGTGGCAGGAATTAAATGCTCTGAATGATGCATTCAGCACCACGTCTAGCACCCAGGAATCATGAAGCAAGTGAGAGCCATGACTGAAAGGCACTCCTTACAGGAAGATAAATGCCTGCAAGGTGAGGGCAAACAAACGGCAATGCGTGCTTCCACTGGCAAGGATGAGGACAATCATTCTGGGTGGCCATGTCAGAAAAGGCTTTAGGCAGAAGGAGGCTATTTGAGTTGCAAGTCAGAGAGTCGGCAGGCATGAAGAACGGGAACCCTGCACACAAGAAGGGTAAAGAACGGCAAGACAGAGGAGAGGGTCCAAAGGGAAATGGCAGGAGCAAAGACAGAGAGGCAGGAAGTGTGAGGGCTCAGGGAGTGCAAGAGACACTGGCCCTCAGAGCAAGGAAGCGATGTGGGGAAGAGGCACTGGTTATATGTTAGTTTTGCTGCAGAGACCAGGATGAGCTAGGAAGGAGAGGTAAGCCTGGTCTCCTCACCCAGGTCAGGCAGTCATCAGACCGTTAGGCATCCCGGGCTCACAATGGTGGCAGGGAGAAGGCAGAAGGCATGTCAACAATAAAAAATAAAAAAAATACCTCCAATAGCCAGCATTGGAGGCGTATATTGTGCCAGACACTATTTTAAACATTTTAGAGGTGTTATCTACTGAACCCACCCAACTGGAGAGAGGTACCCTTGTGAGATCCTCCAAGCATGGATAAACATGTCCCTGTCTCCAAGGCATTCCCAGGTCAGGGCAAGGAACAGACAAGGAAGCATATCTACCTCAGCCGGCCAGGAAAACCAGTCAAACTTTATAAAAGCTGGAAAAACTCCCCACCTGCCAGGCAAGGGGATTGGCTACTTGCGCACGACACTGCTCTAGAATTGAAACCATCTGGGCATTAAAGGGACGAATGTGGGAATGCATATGGCGTGGCTGACATGCTACGGAAAAGGGCAGGCCGCCAGCAGGCAGAGCTGGCGATTCAGAAGGAGGCAGGAAGGCCTGAGTCCATGGGCACCGAGACCTAGCAGCCAGCTCCAGTGGTGCCATGTGCGTACTTTCCCTTTCCTGCCTTGTCCGGACACATATTTGTAGCATATACTGCTTTTGTAAAAAGAAAAGTATATTGGAAAGCCTAATTCCCAAACCTCATGTTTTCAAAGGATATTGAATGCTATCGTGGTCTAAAGTGAGGGTGAGGCCCAGATGAATGACCTGTAGCCATGGTCCTTGTAGTCTTTCGTGGCTGAGTACACGACCGAGCTGGCCTTTACGCTAATCTGCTGGAAGAGATTCCACACTTCCTGATAAATGTATTGCTGGAAAGAAACAAGGGACACCATTACCATGCTGTGATCATGTCCCCAAAACACCTCCTCAGAGCACAGAAGAGGCTCCTCCTATCATTAGATCATAAGGGCCTAAAATACCTTCAAAGGCCTCTATTTTTAAAGCTCTAAGCAAACCTCAAATCAAATCCTATTACATGTGACTAATGTTGACAAGAGATTAGTCGAAACCTCTTTTCCCTTAGCACTCATGGAACCACTTACATTCTTCTCTTTAATTTGAAAAATCTCATTATTCAGTGTTAAGATCGAGATGAGCATATAACCTGTCTGCAGGGCACAATTAAACCTGTACTTTGACACGCTTCGTGATCAAGAGTTTCACGACGCTTCGAGGTGAGCGAGTTTCAGGGCCCTCGTCTCACAGCCAGAGGCTTTCCTTACATTTCCGGTGATGACCAGGCAGCCCAGCTGATCGATGATGAGCACGTCGAGGGAGGAGGGTGGCTGACAGAACTTCTGCTGCAGGATCTGCAGGATGGGCTCCATGACCTTTGGCGTATCCCTCAGGGCCACCGCGATGTGTCCCAGGGCCCGGATGGTGTGGTCGGGGATCAGGTGTGCATCCCTGCAAGAGTGAGCAGCAGATGCGCATTAAGGACGGCACTCCAGCAGGCGGTGGGGATGCGACTCCCAGGGAGCCACTGAACTGTGCCAGCTCAGTTCCAGGCCTCAGTCTGGGAATGACAGCTGGGAACTTTAGCCCTGGGCACTGGGTTGGGGGACAAAGATCTTCCTCTACTCCCAGATGGTGTCCAGGACCTACATTCCAAGGTGACTTCATCTTAAATCCCATGACAAGCCCTATCCACAAAGACAGTGAGAGGAAAGAAGCACAGAGGTGCGCGGTTCCAGGTGCCCCCTGCCTAGAGGGCTGGGGTCACAACCATGGTCAGGGACGTACTTGTCACTCTCCTGTGAGATGTAGAGCCGGTTGGAAAGGCTGGCCAGGAAGGCTTCCACGATCACTGGGTCCACCGTCAGGCCGGCCTTCAGGCACCTGAGGGGCCAGGAAACCACACGGCATTAGGCAGCAAAACCACTCAGTGTTTAATTTTTCCTTTCTCAGTTCTACAAAGTTAAAGCACTGCTCTGAACTTTCCCCAGAAATCTGAATGAAAGCCATTACATAGAATGAATTCAAAGAATTGTGACAGACTTTGCCCACTTGATAAATATCTCAACTGAAAACAATAGCTTCATTATTCTGCCCAAAAGTTTCCTTTGGAATATCACACTAAAGCTAATTCCAATTTTTAAATTTCCTGTACCATTCCTTAACAAAATTCACAGTAAATGATTCAAAAAGAGAAATGGCCCCAAGACAGCTGAGAGAATGTTAAAATTAAATATCAAGATTTTACTAGTGGATGGGAAGAGGGTGTGGCTCAGTGGATAGAGCCCCCGTTTACCATATGGGAGGCCTGGGTTCGCGTCCCGAGGCCTCCTTGTGAGTGCACGACGGCCTGAGTGGTGCGGTGGGCTGATGCAGCAACCTCATGGCAGGAAGCGGGTGTGGCGCAATGGATACAGCACCCGTTTACCATATGAGAGGCCCCGGGTTCGCTTCCTGGTGCCTCCTTGTGAGGGCAGGCCGGCTCAGCACGGTGGACTGATGCGGCAAGACCTCACAGCAAGGGGGAGATAAGCAGACACAGAGAAGACATGCAGCGAATGGACACAGCACAAGCAGTAAGGGGGGGATAAATAAAATAAAATAAAATAAATAAATC
>JAQZBX010031981.1:0-26068 GCA_029593785.1 Cabassous unicinctus
TTTTTAGTTATTCTTACAAATCCTCTTCCTTTCTACAATCTCCTCCAACCCTGTCTCTCTTATTTTATATTTTCCTTTCAAGCAGCAGAAATCCCATTTGTGTTCCTTGAAGGGCAGATTTCTTTTTCAAAATCTCTCTTAGTTTCTGTTTATCTGTGAATACTTTGAACTCTCTCTCATTTTACCTTAAGTATATCACACCTCAGCCTTCTCACCTCCAGAATGTCAGGTGAGAAATATGCACTTAATCTTATGAGTTCCCCTTTATTTGATGGATCTCTTTCTTTTGTTTCTTTCAGTGCTCTCTTTTTCTTGAGTTTTTGACAATTTCATAAGTATATGTCTCAGGGTAGGTCTGTTAGTATTTCTGCTGGTTATATTGTGCTGCACTTCCTGGATGTGTACATCCATGTCCCTCAAAATGGTTTGGAAATTTTCAGGAATTATCTCCTTCAACATTATTTTTGCTCCCTTTTCTTTCTCTTCTGCCTCTGGAATGCACGTAATGCATATATGTGCTTTTAATTGTAATGCAATTCCCTGTGGCCCTGATGAGATTTTCTAAATTTTTATCTATCTGTTCTATTACCCATCTGGTTTCAAATGAACTATCTTTCACATCACTAATTCTTTCCACTGACTGTTCAAATCTGCTGTTATGGGCTTCCAGCACATATTTCATTTCTTGCATTGAGCCATTCATCATCGTCAGATCTGTTACCTTTTTATGTATGTTTATGACTTCCTCAGTATGTTCCCCCAGTGTCTCCTCAATATCCTTTATCTCTTCTTTCACTTCTTTAAGTTGATTCATGATATTTGTTTGGACATATTTGATTAGTTGTTCCATATTTTCATCTCCTCCTGTTTTATTTTTTATTTTTTATTTTTTTTATTTTTTGTTTGTTTACCATTTCTTTGTTTGTTCATTATACTGAGCTATGTTTTTCTCTTTTTTAGTATGGCTTGTAATTTTTGTTGGTATCTAAGCATCTGTTTATCTTGATTGGCTTATTCAGATGGTTAACTTCTCTTTGTATTCTAAGGTTTTATTTTATTTTGTTTTGTGTTAAAGTTCCTCCATGACACTTGCTTCCACTTATTCTATATACTTGTAGCTTTCCATGTTCTCACTTTCTAAATCTTTTTCCTCTGTACATCTTACTCATGTTAATTATTCATTTTCCTAGGTCCTATACACTTCCTCTCCTACTTTTTATTATTAATTTTATTATTAATATTTTTTTCCTATCTCTTAACATATTTATGGTCTTAATTTTTTTCAGGAGAACATAGACAACAACAAGGAAATACAATAAGAGAAACAAAGTGTCAGAGTGAAACCTTATGAACCACACACAAACAACAATAAAATAAAACCTTAGAATAAAGAAAGAATATAACATCTAAATAAACTCATCAAGATAAACAGGTGCCTAGAAACAAACAAAAAATTAAAAACCATACTAAGAAACAGCAAGTCATGGCTTAGTCCAATGAATAAAGTAAATACCAGAAGGAGATGCAGAACATGGAACTACTAATCAGAGATGTCCAAACAAATATCATGAATCAATATATTGAAATGAAGGAAGAGATTAAGGATATTAAGAAGACACTGGGAGAATATACTGAAGAAATTGTAAGCAAGTATATAAAGATAATGGATAGGATGGTGATGAATGATACAATCCAAGAAATCAAAAATACACTGGAAGCACATAAGAGCAGATTTGAACAGGCAGAATAAAGAATCAATGATTTGAAAGACAGTACATCTAAAATCAAACAGAGAGTAAAATAGATAGATAAAAGGGAAAACATCCTGCAGGGACTTAGGGATTTGAATGACAACATGAATTGCACAAGCATACACATTATATGTATCTCAGGGAAGAGAAGGGAAAGGGGACAGAATGAGTGTTAGAGGAAATAATGGGTGAAAACTTCCAAACTTTTTGAGAGAGATGGGTGTACATGTTCAGGAAATACAGGTCACCCCAAACAGTATAAATCCTAACAAGTCTACTCTAAGATATATACTGGTCAAATTGCCAAATGCTCATAACAAAGAGAGAATACTGAAAGCAGCAAGAGAAAAGAGAACCATAAGATACAAGAAAAGTTTGATAAGAGTAAGTGCTGATTTCTCATCTGAAACCATGGAGGCAAAAAAGGCAGTGGTATGACATAGGTAAAGTACTAAAAGAAAAAAAAATTGCAGCCAAGAATTCTCTATCCAGCAAAACAGGCATTTAAAAATAAGGGAAAGTTCAAAATATTCACAGATAAACAGAAAATAGATAGTATGTGAATAAGAAGCCTGCACTTCAAGAAATCCTAAAGGGACTTTTCCAGGTCAAAAGGTAAAATCAGGAGAGAGAGAGAGTGGAGGAGAGTGTAAGAACAACTAAAAGGATAAATTGAGAAATAAAAAGAATTCATGGCATACACAAACCTAAGGAAAATATGGCTAATGTAAGCAATTCCTTGACAGTAATAACGTTGAATGTTAATGGATTAAACTCACCAGTCAAGTGACATAGATTGGAAGAATGGATAAGGAAATGTGACCCATCAATATGTTGTCTAAAAGAAACGCACCTTAAACCCAGGGTTGCAAGGAGGCTGAAGGTGAATGGTTGGAAAACAATTTTACAAGCAAACAACAACCAAAAAAGAGCGGGAGTAGCTATACTAATATTAGACTAAACAGACTTTAAATGCAAAACTATTGTAAGAGAGAAAGAAGGACAGTATATATTAGTGAAAGTGGTAATTTAACAAGGAAAAAGAACAAACATAAATATTTATGTACCTAACAAGGGCACTTCAAAATACATGAGGCAAACACTGGAAAAACTAAGTGGAGAAATAGATGTCTCTACACTAATAGTGGGGGACTTTAATACACCATTATCAACATTAGGCAGAACATCTTGACAGAGAATCAATAAAGAAACATAGAATTTGAATAATACGGTAGAAGATCAGGACCTAATATACATATACAGAAAATTTCACCCAAATACATGGGGATATACATTCTTCTCAAGTGCACATTGATCATTCTCCAGGATAGATCACATGCTATGCCAAAGAACAACTCTCAATGAATTCAGAAAGACTGAAATTAAACAAAGTAGTTTATCTGAACACATTGAAATGAAGCTAGAAATCTGTAAGGGGCAGAGAATCAGATTAGGCACAAAGATATGGAATTTAAACAACACACTCTGAGACAAACAGTGGTAAAGGAGGAAATCTCAAAAGAAATCAGTAACTACCTTGAACATATAAAAAGCTGTACTGAGATGGAAATTCATAGCCATAAATCCTACATTAGAAAGAGCTAAAATCAAAGACATAATGGAACACTAGAAGGAATTAGAAAAATAAAACAAAGTATCCCCAAAGGAAGTAAAAAGAAAAAATAACAAAGCTTATTGCAGAACTAAATGACATTGAAAATAAGAAAGCTGGTTCTCTAAGAAGTTTAATAAAATTGACAAAACCTTAGCTAGATTAACAAAGAAAAAAAGAGAGAAGATGCAAAGATATAAAATGAGAAATGAGGAAGAGGATATCACCATGGACCCCACAGAAATAAATGAGTATCATAAGAGGATGCTTTGAACTTATATGCAAACAAGACGGATAAATTAGAGGAAATGGACAAATTCCTAGAAACATACAATCAGCCTAAATTGTCAAAAGAACTCAACAGACCAATCACAAGTAATGAGATAGAATTAGTCATTAGAAACCTCCTAATTAAGAAGAGCCCGGGAACAGATTGCTTCACAGGTGAATTCTACCAAACATTCTGGAAAGAACTAACACCAATCCTGCTTAAATTCTTCCAAAAATAAAGGTGGAGGGAACGTTGCCTAACTCATTCTATGATGCCAAACAAAGACACCACAAGACACCAATCTCTCTAATGAACCTAGATGCTAAAATCCTCAACAAAACACTTGCTAATTGTATTCAACAACACGTCAAATGAATTAAACACCTGACCAAGTGGGTTTCATCCCTGGTATGCAGGATGGTTCAACATAAGAAAATCAGTCAATGTAATACACCAAATAAACAATTTGAAAGAAAAAAACCCAAATAATCATCTCTATAGATGCAGAAAAAGCATTAAACAAAATACAGCACCCTTTCCTAATAAAACACTACAAAAGACAGGAATTAAAGGAAATTCCTAAACATGATAAAGGGTATATATAAAAACACAGAGTTAACATATTCAATGGTAGTAAATGACCTCACTGATATGAATTAAGCAAATTGAGAAGACTCACAGAAGTAGAGTCTGGAAGATAGGCTTACAGGAAATAGAAAGGGAGAAGATGATTGTGAGCCCATATCTATGATAAGGTGGGTGTAGTGGTATAATGGAGGGGAAGACAGTGGTGCAGTGATAATATTGGTTTGGGTGTTGTTGACTTGTCATGGGTGTAGGTTGGGGAGGGTAGGTTGGACTGTCCATGGAACTTGGGGGAGGTTTGGGGGAGGGAGCATGGGTACACTGGGGATCAGTGGGTATGTGGTTCAAACTACAATGGTGGGGATGCTCTTTTGGCAATATGGCAAGTGAGGGTTACTGGTTTAGGGATGTGGGGTGTGTTTGGGACAGGGCACACCTGGAACAGACTTCTAGGTAGTGTGTGAGTGTTCATCTTGTCATAGTGTGTTATATCAGTGGGTAGAGACCCACTATGTTCTATGTTCTCAAATAGAAGTATGGGTGTCTCTCAGGAGCACAAGTGGTGCCTAGTAGGGGAAGACAGACCAGTGTGTCAAGCCCTAAGTGTTGTTGAAAGTAACTATGAATCTTGTCCTTCAAGTAATGAAGCTTGGTGGTTGCCATGGATCCTGAGGGGAGGGGGAAGAGGGAGTGGAGTAGATGGAAAAGAGGGCATTTTGGGGGTGATGGAAGTATTCTACATGATCTTGCTCTGATGGATACTGGCCATGTTAAATTTCATCAAAATTTATAAAAGTATATGGCTCAAAATGTAAACCATAATGACCATGCTTAGTAGCTATGTTTCAATATTTGTACATCAATTGTAACAAATGTACCATCCACAAATACGATGTTATTAATAGGGAAAGGGGAAAAGGTGGAGGATGTTGGGTATATGAGGGTCCCCTGTATTTGGTACATGACTTTTCTGTAACCTAAAACTTCTTTGAAGACAAAATGAAAAAAGTAAGACACTAGGGGAATAAACGGAAGAAAATGTCAATAGACATGTAGCACAACAGATCTTTCAGTGATGAAAGCAAAAATGCCAAAAAAAAAAACCTTTTAAAATATTTTTTCATTATTTTTATAATTCAAGTTTAAAAAAAATATTGTTTTATATTTTATTTCTTATTTTTATAACTACCTTTATTATTTCCTTTTCTCATTAATTGTATTTGGCTATTTTATTGGCTTCATTTTTTAATAGGTTTTGGATCACAGAAAGGCTACATCTGTGGGAGGGGAGGATCATTGGTGTGGGGTGTCAGTGATGGGAGATGCCTGGGAAGAAACTTACCTGGGCATACATATAAGGCATATAAATGTGTTCAAGAGTTCATGGAGCATTGTCACAGTGAGTGGAGATTCACATGATAACAGAAAGAATATCTTATTCTCTTCCTGGGTAGCTCTGCCACATTCTCTAATGCTATAGCAAGAATCCCCTGAGTACAGTCGCAATGACTCAGTGAAAGAGAATGGTCCATTGTTGGGCCCTTGATATTGATGACTGTGCTTATGGACCTTTACACTTGAAATTGAAACATAACCTAGTAATATAGGGTGCCTAAAAGTTACCTCCTGAGAATCTCCTTGTTGCTCAAATGTGGCCTCTTCTAGGCTGAACTCAGCATATAAATACATTACCTCCCCTCAGTGTGGGACATGACTCCCAGGAATGAGCCTCCCTGGCACTGAGGGATTACTACCAAGCACCAATTAACAAAACAACTGGAAAAGGACCTTAACCAAAAAGGGGAAAAGTTAAAGAAAAATGAATTTAAATGGCTAAGAGACTTCAAAGGGAGGCAGGAGGTCATTCCAGAGGTTATGCTTATTCACGTTTCAGTTCACTGGTCTCTCCCAGGACAACTAACAAGGAGGTGATGTTGAACAACCACCATACCAAGGAACTGAGAGATTCTTTAACTGCAAGCAAGAGACTCACATCCATCAGCCCTATGGGATCAAAGCCCCCTCCCAATTAGAGGTGGAGTGGACATCACCATCCCAGAATTCTCAGGATTGGTAAATGAATTATGTATTCTACTATAGACTTAATGTGATTCTAGCAATGGAAGAAATTATATCATTAATGTGGATGCAGTGGCTACTGGAGGTTCTGAGTGTAGTGAGAGATTAAACCCAGTGTAATATGGGCAAATTTTTGGGACTTGGGAATTGTCCTGAATGACTTTGCAATGACAGATACAGGCTATTATATATCTTGACATAACCTACAGAATTGAGTAGGATAGAGTGTAAACCACCATGTAAACTTCAATCCATGCTTAGTGGCAATGCTCCAAAATGTGTTCATCAATTGCAATGAATATACCACAATAACGAGGGATGTTGTTAATGTGGGAAAGTGCGGGAAATATCAGAAACAGGGCCTGTGGGAATTCCCTATGTTTTTAATGTAATATTTATGTAATCTAAGTATCTCTAAAAAATAAAAATAAAAATAAAAGAAAGGAAAGAGATAAGAAGAGAAAAAAGAATAATAGTAATATTTAAAATATGGAAAAGTAATCTTATAAGAGCCAAAAAAAAAGTAATGTAGTGAAAACTCATGAAATATAAAATGAAATAACTTAAAAATTTATGGTAATAAAATGAAACTAGAAAAAGAAAAGAATAAAATAAAAGACCAGAACAATGAAATGGGAAAAAAAAGAAAGTCCAAAGAAGAGAAGGTGGAATGATAGAAAAGCAATAGAAGAGGGGAAAATGAAAAAAGGAAAGAATACAGAAACTAAAAGAAAAAAAACAAGGAAAAGAATAGGAAACAAGAAAGAGAAAAAAACAAAAACAAAGATCATCCCAGGAATAATGGCTTCCCTTTTAGACCCCGAGGAATTTTTTCAGCCTGCTGATGCTCATGAATCAATCACCCTACAGTCATCCCTCCATAGGTAAGTTATCTGGCTTTAGAGAATAAAAAAAGAATAAAAAATTATATGAAACAAAAATAACTCAGACTACCAGTTTCCTCTCACAAGGTGCCTAAGAACCTCTGGAACACCCTCTGGTTCCCTTCCCTTAGCCAGTACTAGGAATTGAACCAAGGACCTAGACTATGTGAGGCAAGCATTCCTCCACCAAGCTAAATCGACTCCACAGGTTATGTAGGCATCTGGAAGCTTATCTGCCTTTCCCAGCCCTCTTTTCCCTCAGGGGTGTTGAGTTTCTAATAGTTTGCTGGCTATCACTCTTGTCTTCCTTCTTTCCTGGGCTGCTTTGGTGCCTGTCTGCCTATCACCTCTCTGACCTAGTTCCTCTCTCACCCAGGGTAGTTGGGTATGGCAGCCTGACTTATCAGATCCCCCATCCCTCTCCCTGGGTCACTTCATACTGGCTGAGGTATTTTTTGAGATTCAAAGGAAATTCATCTGGCTTAACTCACTGAAGTAAAACTACTCTCTGCCATTTGGCAAAACCCTATTCCACCGTGGAAGGAAGCCTTCTTCCCCACTCAGGTGGCTGCAGTGAGCCAGGAGTTTTACCAAGACTATTCATCTAAGGGTGAAGTATGTGTGTCACTCTTAGCCACAGGATGGAGTGACTTATGGTTTTCTTTGGCTTCTTCGTCTCTCCATCCGTCTCCCTCCTGGATGATGCACAGCAATCTCCTGGTCTGCAGATGTTTAAAGAAGCTCCCTCAGATAGCTTTTTGCCTTCCATCATTGTTTTTGTGAGGAAGTTGAACCCTATCTTCTCTGACACCATCTTCCTGGAAGTGCCCAAGTATTTTTGTAGAGATGTCTAGTTTTCCTTTCAGTATTGCAAGAGTTTGCCTCATGTATTTTATGGCACCCATGACTGTTACTCCTTCCTGGTGGATTGCCTTTTATATTAACATATAATGACCTTTGCATCTCTTATATACATTTTTTGCATTAAAGATTGTTTTGTCTGGGGTATAACTACCTCTATTCTATTTTGGTTACTATTTGCATTAAATATCTTTTTCCTTCCTTTCACTTTCAGCATATTTGTATCCTTGGATTAAAGGTAAGTCTCTTGCAGACAGCATATAGATGGCTTATGTTTTTTGTTCATTCTATCAGCCTGTATATTTTGATTGGAGAGTTTAATCCAATAACATTCACTGTTATTACTGTAATGACACTATATACTTCATCCATTTAATTCTTTGACTATCATATGTAATATCCTATTTTTGTCCGTCTCTTCACCCTTTTGTTTATCCTTTCTGATAATCTTCACTGTTACACTAGAACAGTTTTCTGTACAGTTTCTGCCTGTCTGCTGGCTATTTTTCTGGATAAAATTGCATCTATATTCATTAGAGATATTGGTCTTTAATTTTCTTTTCTCAAAGTATCTTTATCTGGTTTTGGTGTTAGGATGATGACAGTTTCATAGAATGAGTTTGGTAGCCTTCTTTCCTGTTCAATTTTTTTTGGAAGAGCTTGAGCAAAATTGGTATTGGGTCATCTTTGAATGATTCGTAGAATTCACCTGTGAAGTTATCTGGTCCAGGCGTCTTCATCTTTGAGAGGTTTATGATGACTGTTTCAATCTCTTCACTTGTGATTGGTTTGTTGAAGTCTGCTATTTCTTTTAGGGTCAGTATAGGTGGTTTGTGTGTTTCTAGGAATTTGTCCATATCATCTACATTGTCTATTTTGTGGCATACAGTTGTCCATAATATCCTCTTATGATCTCTTTTATTTCTATGTGGTCTTCTGATCCTCAAAGCCCACACTTTGGAAACTTTTAGCCCTTTCTCCATTATTGTTGTCAGAGAGTTGAGCCCTGCCTGCCTACTGTAATGCTATTTTCCCAGACTTCTCCATTCATCTTTTGAAGGGCATATTTGTTGCTTCCATTTTTGTAGGACTATGAATAAAGCTGCTATAACCATATATGTTTTGTGTTTTGAGTACAAATAAAACTTTTCAACTCAACTGAGTAGAGATAAAAACTGAGAAACACAACAGCAACATCATAGTGTAAGATTTATTTTAGCTTTGTTAAACTGCTAAATTGTTTTGCAAATGGCCAGAATTAATTATTGTTAGTTTTCTTGGATTTTACTCATTCTTATAAATGTGTAATATTAACTATATGCTTTTATTACTACATTGTTTTTTTTAGAATTCATTATTCTTCCTTTTTCAATTTCTTGCTATTAAATTTAGTTTCAGTCCTTGTAGAGGGAAATTAATTTTATCAATTACATGTGGTCCAAATCTTAATGTAATTATTATTATTTTTTAAATAGCATGCTAAAGAGTATGAGGGGTAAGTAGAAAAAGGGAAATTGAAGATATAAAAATAATCATGATCATCATGAATATGAAAGAAACCTATTTTTAAGGAAGAGCAAAAGTAATTGAGAATAATTTATAAATTATTATTGTATTGATTAGTTTACTTGACCTTTAAAACCCTGTGTAGAAAAAATGTAGCTAATCAAATTTTAGAGAAGAGGAAATTGAGCCTTAGAAACTTTCATGGATGAGATATATATATAAAATGAACAGAGACATTACATGGTTTCTAAATGTGGAGCTGCATTTCAATTCCAGTTATCATGTTCACTTCCTTGTTTTCTGATTTATCATGTTTCTCGTATCTCACCATCTTCCAGTTTGGAAATGTTCTCTCTTGTCAATATGATTCTCCAAGCCTCTCTGATGATGTTGAAGGAAATGAGAAACTCTAGAGAACATCAGGAAGGCCATTGTGAATTTGCATCAGGTAATCCTATTCAATTAGATAGGGCAAGTCTGCTTTCCAGATAAACTTAGTTCAACTGAAAGTATTCCAAGATTGGCTAACACCAAGCATCTTTTGCATTATAATAAAAAACATAACTTCATTTTCCTCACTCATCATCACCAGTGTCTGGTAAGCAATAAAATATCATTGAAGCAATAATGAATTTTTTAACATGGTGAGCAAATGAACCCTATTATAACATCATGTGGAGATGGTTCAAGGGACCTGGATGACTTAGGACAAACACTTTAATTCTCTGGGTCCCAACTTTTTCTAAGGGAAAATGACACTGTCATTTCCAATGAGTTTTCCAACTCTGACTTTCTAATGGAAAGCTAGTTCTTTCTTTCTATTTTGTGACAGTATCCATTGCAAAATCTAGTGCTGTATAGAAGGAAAAATTAGCCACCCACTATTTATTTAGAAGAGAAATACTCATGGAAATATCCACATCCATTGCTAATAGCTTCAGAAGATTTCTAGAAGTCTAATAACCCAAATCCTTATGTCATGAAATGGAGAAGCTGTAAAATAACTGTTGACTTTATTAATTAATGGGGCACTTCTACCTCATCTACTTCTTAATATGTCTTTAACAGTAACAATTATTTTTCATGTAACAAATATAGCATGAAAGTCTCCTTGCCCATAGGTTTAGTCTTTCCATTTCTGCAAAAATACATGATTTGCTTTTTCCATCTCCAAATTTAGAAAAAGAAGAAAGGTTTTCAATTGCCAGGAAGGAATATCTGGCTATTCTAAATCATGGTGTAATTTAATGTAGGTATTTTCTATGAGATTTTATGTCACTTTAGTTTCCACTGTATTTCAAATGCCTACATCCTGGAAACTTCCATAAACCCCATCAATGGGCAATCTAAACAATGTCATAAAAATTTCCAATTCCTATAATGCTACCCACTGAAGGGGGGCAGAGTGAATGACATTAACCAGAATATTTGAAACATTTATATACAGGAGTTACACTCAAATAATTGGCATGAGAGGATTGTAATAGAGGGAAACAAATAAGAAATAAACACCAATGACTTTTATGGAACTCTGGCATTTTGCATTCATGCATGTTATGATGCCTGAATCATTATCATTATAACATGCATGGATTAAAATCTTATAATCTTTAACAAATCTACATCTAAGTTTCCTTTCAACATAACTATAATCGGTGGTTGTTTATGTATTATTTATACTACCTATAGCATAACTCCAAATTACAGCACCCATATCACCCACTGAAAAATAGCAATAGTTTTATATTTTCAGAAATCTTCTCTTGTTGCTCCACAGGCTCCTTCACATCTTGCCAAAACCTTCCCCAAAGACACTGTCACATCTTTGTTCCTCAAGCTGTAGATGAGGGGGTTTAAAAAGGGAGTGCGGATGGTGTAAAAGGCAGAAAAGATCTTATCTTTGATTGGGGTGTGGTAGGATTGGGGAAGCATATATGTGTACAAGGCAGCCCCGTAGAACAATGTCACTACCATCATGTGCGAAGAGCAGGTGGCAAAAGCCTTCTTCTTTCCTTCTGCTGATTTCATCTGATGTACTGTGATGAGAATCTGAGAATAGGAAGCAATCACCACAGAGAAAGGGATCAGTAGCATCATGATACAACAAATGTACATCACCATTTCATAGGTGGCTTTATCACCACAGGCCAATCTCAGCATGGTGGGTGCCTCACAGAAAAAGTGATTGATCTTGTGGGAGGCACAGAATGGGAGGGTCATGGTAATGGGAGTGAGGAGAAAACTGTCCAAAGCACCACCAGACCAAGAGCTGGCCACAATTATCCAACAGACCTGCTGACTCATGAGGACAGGATAGCGAAGAGGGTGGCAGATGGCAACATACCGGTCATAGGCCATGAGCCCCAGCAGAAAGAATTCAGCCCCCACAAAGCCCATGTAGAGAAAGAACTGGGCTGTACAAGCAAGGAAGGAGATTGTTCCCTTGCCCACTAAATAGTCAATGAGCATCTTGGGCACAATGGTGGATATGTATATCATGTCAATTAAGGAGAGGTGACTGAGGAGGAAGTACATGGGGGTGTGGAGTTCAGGTTCTATGTGTATCAGGAATATCATGACCCCATTAGCTATCATGGCTAAGAAGAAGATGCCACAAATGATGCTAAAAAGGAGGGCTGAAGCTTTCCCATGAGTGAAAAACCCCATGAGAGTAAAGTCACTGAACAAGGTCCTGTTTTCTCCATCCATTGGAGGTGAGTTTAACCTGGATGTATAGAAAGAGAAGTAGGGAGTTAAAGAAAAATCATTGTAGATAAAGTGAAAAATTTGAAAAAAATGTATATTTTTTATTAAATTAAAAATATTTATAAAACTGATATAAAGCATTATTTTTTTTTATAATGGGGATTGATTTGCAGCTACTTTCTTGGACAGTTCTCCTTGTTAAAATGCAATCCAAAAGTTATTTCCATATGTTACAAAAACAAATTAAAATTTAGCAAGTTGTGGCTTAGTTTAAAGGAGTATGTTTGGTACTGAAAAAAGCTGGGTGATAGAAGTTTTTACTTAGAGTTGGTTCTGTTTGTTTGTAATGTGCATACAACTTTGAAACAATTGAGTCAGTCAATTCAAATAACTAAACAACTCAGTAAGAGGTCTCATTACATATGGGAAATTTTATGAAAAATAAACTTCTCAGCTTCATCTAGAAATAACCATGAAATTATTTACACAACTGAAAATGATAATGAATCAGAACATTGCTTAGTCCATCTGGTCACTGAACAATCCTTATTCCTTCACTCATATGTTAATTTCATAATTTACTTACATACCCAGCCAATATTTATGGAAGTCTCCATTGTTTACTTTTTTAAATTCTAAGGATGCTGTAATAAGCAAAATTAAAAATAAAATGGTCTGCTGTGACTTATGGTTTCTTTCAGGGAGATAACAGTAAACAAATAACAAATGACCACAATAGTTGAGGATAATGCTAATAAGTGTTATGTGGAACATTTCAAGAGCAACAATGAGAGGTGATGAAGAGTCGCCATGTGAAGATCTTGAGGTAAGTTTTCCCTGCAGAATGAAGACCAAATGCTAGATCCCTAAGCAGAAGAAAGCTGGTCATGCTCAAGAAATGAAAGTCAATGCAGGCAGAGCATTGTAAATGATGGAAACGGTGAGGAGTGAGAAGTTGATTGAGACTTGTAGACTACAGTAAGGAGGCCTCAATTACTTTTTAAGTATTATTAGTAGAATTAAGTTGCACTTGACAATTTGTAACCATTTCACGTTTATGTGTGTTCATTCTAATTTTTTTTGCTCTTTGCATACATTTGAATCAATGATTGTTTCTTCATGGATTTCTATTGAGAACCTTGACTTTATAAGAGGGTAACAGCTGGGTTAGTCTGGAGCTGTACAGGTTGCCCATCCCTTCACACCATCCCATCTGCTTTAGAGTTGTTTTGCTCCCTTTGATTCCCAAAAGTGTCCTGAATTGGACAATAAATCATACATCTTATAAAGAGACTGTGGAGCTAGACATTTGGTAATAGTTTGAATTGCATTAATGACCAGGATCTAAAAAATAATTTTCCTATGCCTAGAAACTCTCCAAATCAGCCCTTCTTGAACTTCTCATTACCTATTGATGAAGATACAGAAACATTTCAACCTCTCAATGACAATGAAAATTTAGAATATTCAGTTAAAGAGAAGAGATAGACACTATTTCTGTTCATAAAAAAGAGTCAGCTGCCCCCCTCTGTTTCAGTATCTGTTCTGGGGCAGGGTCTTCTTACCCCATTCTGCCATCTTCTGTCCAAGAGTTAACTTCCTTATGCAATTGTGCAGAAGAGGCAAAGAGTTTTGCGTAGATAGAACAGACAAGAGGGGAGCTTGGAGGAGTTTTCACAGAACAATAAATAGGAAACATGGAAACTCAAGGAAAAATATAAGCCAGCTAGAAATCTAAACTCTTTCCTTTTAAGGTTTACTTAAACTTCCAAGAGAAACTGAAAACTAACTGCACAGTGTTGCTTACTAGTCTAGGAAAGACTGAATGGTTTAGGTAGTGAGGAGAAAGTAGGGGGTGGTAGTTTATTCTGCCTCTGTCCTCAGTGGGGATCCAGTAGAAAGGGATAGCACTTGTTTAATGAGTTCTGTGGAATAAGAAGGGGCTCACAACAAAACCACAGGGAGCAGTAAAAGACCATAATGCTAGGGTACTCTGCAGGAACAGACCAACATGCCCTTAGGCTAGCACAGTGCCCCCTGGAATGAAGAGAATTAGCCACAACAATTAAAGACATGGTTGCCAGTATGAGATGTTACATGAGAGGCAGCTGAGAACAGTGCTGATGACATGAAAATTGTTTCACACATGTGAAGAATAAAAATTTTTAACAGATCTCATGGTATTCAGAAGGATAGAGTTTAATCCATAAGAAAGAAAATATATATGGAGTAAAGAGAATACAAAATCAAAATATAAGTTAATTGGCCTTTTAAAATGAGCTATTTCACAAATGTAAGAGAACTGTTAATAAAAATATAATAATAGAAAAAGTTTATGAAAGGAAGGAAAAATACTTTGTATGTAAATATCTCATTTAATATAAATATACATGGACTTATGTGTCCTTGAAGATTATTTGAAGTTAAAGTGAAATTAAAAAAAAGAGGGAGTCAGGGAGGAGGAATGGTGGGAGGGACCAAAAGAGGACAGAGAGAGAAGGGCAGAGAAGGAAGAAAGTAACATCTAGAAGCATAAAACTGAGAAAAAGAAAAGGTAAAACCTGTCACCTACAACAGAATACATTTCAGGTGTACCATAAATATCTTCTTGGTATTGATAAATTCCAAATGAGAGTGAAGAAGTGACTAAACAGAAGAGTTATATTTTTGAAGATAAAAGTGACATTTCTGGAGTTAGATTACATCTGATCCATTTGATCCTGTCTCCAACACCCATGTATGTGGTGATCTACTTGTCCTCCTTTAGCCTCAGTTTCCACATGTGTTCTGTAATAATAAAAATAACAACATTTGCAAGGACTGCATCAGTTAATATATGCGAGTTGCTTAGACTACTGCCTAGAATGTGGTACTGATAAATAAAATCAAGTTGGCCCAATTGTAGACACTTGAATGAAGCCTCATGTCAGCAAAACCAAAATTTAAATAAGTTTATAAACCCTGTAAATGTCATGCTTGCCCAGAATACAGAATTTAAACCAGCCAATCAGCTATTGCAAACTCTGTTCTTAAGACAGCCAACTTCCTCAGTGATACACAACTGCATTCACTAACCACATAAGGAAATGCAGGCTGCATTAATCAATTAAAATTTCCTCCCAATGTAGTCCTTTTATTGTCATAAATGCCCTTTGCTCTTTTTGTTCAGCAGAATATTCCTATATCTTGTTGAGGCAGGTTGATATAGGAAAGAGGGAAGGTAGCTGCTCAGAACAAAGCCATCAGCATCGTAGCTGAGACACAGCAAAGAGCATGGCCATGAGAACCCACTCAGAAATCCCATGAGGAAAGACAGTTGCTTGAAAACAAAGCTCTAACAATTACACCTGAAAAGCCCAACAAGACCATGGTCATGATATTCAATTTGAAATTCCTGGCCCAAAAAGAAGCACCAGATAACGCTAAACAGAAAGTTTTGGCTATTGGTTTCCTAAAAGCTAACAGGTGAAGATAGAAAGGCAGCCAATCAGGACAGCAAATAGCTGAGAACTCCCTTAATATGGAGAAGTGGAAGGTGGAAAGGCCTTAAAAAGCCCTACTCCACGGCCCCATGTTAAGCATTTCACACAGTATCATGCCCACACCCAAGATGCTTGGGTGTGTACTTTTCTTATTCTCATTTCTCAATAAATCCTTTCCATTCTCTCATTTAACTGGCACATCTCTGAATTCTTTCTTGAGATGAAGCAAAGAACCTAGAACCCAGCACATTCCATTAACATTGTGGTGATTGGAATATTCCCAATTCTTGAATGGATTCAATAAAATCTTTGTGAGATCTAACCAAATTTTGCTGAAGTTTTTTATTATTATTTTTACAGTTATTTTGGTGACTGCAAAGGACCTGAAGGAAATTGCTTATGGCTCAGAATAGCCTGAAGGACAGGCATGGTACCCACTGGAACCCATTGTGCTCACTGTCCTTCTCACTGTCTCCTCAGTCTTTGGAGTCTTGGTTCAAAGCTCCATTCTTTTTCTGAATGAGCTCCCCATTCTTACTGAGTTCCTGTCCAGATTAACAGGATGATTATTCTTAGCAGGGATTTCCTTTATTAGGAGTCTTTACATTTTGTTTTTCTTCACAGCATTTCTGTGTTGGATTACATGGCATTTTCCTGCTGGTTTGCTATGGGATTCTCATATTCTGGGAGCACTCCATTGGCAGGCATCCCAGTATCTTTTATGTTTAAGAATTATGGGTCAGGGAATTACACCTACTTAACTAAATGACAGACCATCATTGAGGATAAATTAGAATTACAATGGCCCTGATGGGGAATTTTTCAGCTGAATAAGATTACTCATCTTAGAGGTGCACTTGAAAAGGCAGGCTCCCAATAAGGCAGAATGAATGAGATGTCTATTGCAATTGGAATGCTGAGTAGTCCAAAAACCTCCAAGACTCTAAAATAGCTTTATTAAAGGACTGCTTCAAAAACAGGAATGAGAATGTAAAGGCCCATACCCTTAATGACAGTGAGCACCCAGCATGCATCTTTCCTACCCCAAATGATCCTTCTTTTTATTCACAATCTGACTGTTTATCCTCTCTCCATGAACACACAGAGTTACACTACTCTTCAGATGAGTAAGTTAAACAGTTGTCTTTTAAAATTACACCCCCTGAGGTTACTGGAGAACCACCACAAATAACTTTTTCTCATGGCCAAAGGCTGAATTACTAGCTATATTCAAGGAATTGTCCAAGCCACAGGAAGATCCCCAAATTTCTATGAGGAATTTAAAAGCCTAGATACAAGCTGCTAGATTTTATCAATTTGTTAGAGGTTCCCCCTACAAGGTTTGCAATGATTAACAGGTCATGAGGCTGTGACTCAATTCTGACCGACTGAGCAAGCCACAGCTTATGTGCATGGACGCAGCCCATCTCCCCCCAAGAATGAACAAAGGAGCCATATCAGTGGGAGTGGAGCAGATAAGGACCTTCACCCCTTTCAAGTCCAGGTAACACCAACCCACCCCCCCCTTTGAAGAATACACTACCTCTTAGCCCAATACCCCCCTAGCCACACACACATGGTAAGAATTCATTTTTACAGCCCCTTATTGGTCCCAGGCTGTACTTGGTCTCTATCCTCCCCTACATGGACTAACATTTCTCCACCTATTGATGAACTTTATAAGGTCATATCCACCACCTTCCATGGGTGGGCTGAAGTCTAATCTTCAGATCCCCTCCATTAGGAGCACTTCTCAATAAACTTCCTGCCTGCAATCATCAGTCTCAGTGTCCCAGTGAGCACCATTTTTCTCCAACATAAAATCTACCTATTAGTCTGCCCAGGGGAGCTAGGATGCATAAGGCAGACTGGCTGGAGCCTGGGTAAGATGTTCAAAACCCCAAAATCTCCCTGGCACTATCTGCCCACGGGCATGAAAAAGCTAAAAAAAAAATGCAGCTGATTTACTAAAAGCCATTCCTAACTTTTTCTAGCACACACTGATTAGACAATCATTCAAATCTGTGAATAAAGAGATTAAATCTGTAAATTTTAAAACTTGATTAGGTATCTTTTTTTCTAAAGTATTCAGGATTTAAAGAAATAGCTCATTTGGTGGCTCTATTTGTAAATGGCCTGTTTACTGAAATAGGGGGACTTATAAAAAGATAAAGAATAGGCTGGGAGGCAATGGATATAGTTGAACTTATAAGTATGCCTGGGCATTTTGAAAGAATCTTAGAAATAGATACAAACAGGAAAAACTGTCAAACTTATGTTCTTGCAATGAAAACAATTACAAGGACCCAAACCTAGATGGCTAATTGATATATTAAAAACAGTTTAAAATCCAGAAATTAAAGGCCCAAACAATGACCTAGAAATAGTTGTTTAATTTACTATCAAACTGATCATTAGAAGAGAAATTGCCTTCAAATAAATGAAAAATACTTTGTACCAGGAATAATAAAAATTCTGCTCAATATTGATGGGATTCTCGGGACCTCAGTGGACTCTTCTCCATTATTTATCTGAATGCACAAGGTAAAATTGAATTAAAAATTTATAGGTAAACATGTAAGGTTATTGTAGACACTGGAGCCTCACTTTCAACCCTGAACACAACACTATTAAAACAACAGCTCTTTCTAAGTCAAAAGCAAATTAAGAGAGTGGGGATTATCAAGAAAGTCCAAGAGGAATATTTGTCCCAAACAATACAAATGATTTTGGGCCCTTTTACTGAGAAAACTTTTCTCTTTGCTTTATGACTCTGCCTGCATAAATCTCAGAAGAGATCTGCTGTAAAAAAAAATGAGAAGAATAACTTGCTTCTCTTCAGAAGGGTACCTCTATTCAGAATTTTTGAAGCTACTGAGGCAGGCCTTATACTTTCTTTGTAAACTTTTTTAGATGTTCAGGATGAGAAGTTACACATGACACAACAGAACTATCTGTTTCCCCAGAATTGCCCATATCCAATACTGGTGTAGGGAGATTCCAAACTATCCACCTATAAAAATAGATATAGACACATCCAAACATTTACTAAAATTTCTTCATTATCAACTTAAACCAGAGGCCACTGCCAGTCTAATTCTAAGAGTTAAAGAATTAGTATCTCAAGGACAAATTAATTTTTCCCTGCATTAATCCTTGTAATACTGTGATTTTACCTGTATGGAAACTCAATATTTGCAGGTGGCAGTTTATTCAAGAATTAAGAACCATTAACAAATTAGTCATCCTTCACTTTCCTGTAGTTCCAAACCCCAATACCCTGTTGTCCAGGGTTCCTCTTGATTGTAAATTGTTTACAGTTATAAATGGTGTACAGCTCTGTGTTCTGCTTTCTTCAGACTTCCAGTAGATTTGGATAGTCAATACCCATTTTCAAGTGGAATAATCAGCAATGCACTAATATAGTTATGCCTCAAGATTTTACAGAGACACCTTCTTATTTGCCTCAAAAGTTACATCAAGACCTGAGCACCGTCCTGTTTTTTAATGACTCCACGCTTTTACAATATGTGGACACTTTATTTTTCTACTCTACAAAAAAAAAGTCCTTAAGAGATTCATTCTATTTACTCCAACAGCTAGCTCAAAAGGGACATAAAGTCTAAGGAAAAACTGCAGCTTCCTTGAAAAATAGTCCATTACATGGGTCATATTTTAAATACAATAGGAATTTACCTATCGCTGAGAAGAATAAAACTGTGCTAGGAACTCCCTAAGCCAATGACAGAAAGGCAATTATGGGATTCCCTTGGGTTGGAAGCTTTTACGAACTCTAAGTCCTAAATTTTTCCTTATAGGAATCATAGCTTACAAATAGTTGCTGTGGATTGAACATAGCCTGCCTATTTCAAAGCATCAGCCACAGTTGCAAAAATAGTTGAAGCATCTGCAGAAAATGATGTATATTTACAAACTCTTCATGCTGTCAAAAACCTCTTAACTCTAAATTTACTCAAATCTACCCTCTAGCCAGTAGACTTTCTATGAAATCCTTTTACTTTCACCTTCTAATTTAATTATTTGAAAAATACAATTCCCTTAAACCTGTTACCTTATGCTCTGCCTGTAGAATAAGATCCTCATAACTTTGAGCTGATTACCTCTTAGTTTAGGACTCCCTGTCCTGACTTACAAGAAATACCATTGCATAATCCTAACCTTATTCCCTTTGTTGACAGATACTATTTCCAAAATATTAATGGAAAATTTCAAGCTGGGTATGCAGTCACAACCCAATTTCAACTAACTGCATGAGGTAATGTACCTCAAATTACTTCAGGCCCACAAACAGAAGTATATACTCTAGAGTTTGTATATTGTCATCTCAAAAAAAAGTTAACATTTACACTGACAACCTACAGGATTTTGGATTTGTCCATAATTTGGTGATCCTATGGAAATAGGTTTCCTTATCTCAACTGGATCCCCTATAAAGAATAGGTAAAGTCTCTGTGAGACTTTGCTAACTTCTGAACACCAAGAACACCATTCTCTCCTTGCCCCATAAAACTTCTTGAACTTGCTTTCCACAACTTGCCACAGGTTGGCTGAGTTTTTCTTACTGTGTGTGACTGCTTCCCCAACTAGACTGTGAACTATTGGGTAGCAGTGCCATTCTTTAAATAATCTTTATATACACAGCCATTATCACAGTCTGTGTATATTAGATAGTCTGTACATTAACTGCACTTTCACATTTCAATGATTCCTTTAATTAGCCTTTTCCTATTTCTATCTTACAATGTTACTTGAGGGGCAAAAATGTTGTAAATATTTGCTTGAACATCCGCAATATCAAATGGTAGCAAGGAATTAACTTTAAAGACCTCTTGAGTCAGACCAAAACTGGCCTCTGGAAAAGAAATATAGCAATGACACCAATTAGAAAGATAACAGGTCCATGTGCGTTATCAGGTCACTTCCAACTTACAGGGTGTGTTATGTCTGCACTTTAAACACAACCTGACCAACCTACCCAGCATCAGTGAAAATGGCTCCCATTTTACCGATAGTGTTTTTTGATGTATCCAAAATGGGTTTTAAAAATGAGATAAAATTAAATCAGTTAAAGGAATAGTTACTGACTCCAGCATAAACTAGCAGTACAATTTGCCATTTTATTGTCTCTAGACTAAAAGTTGTTTAATAAAGTCATGTTCACTTTAAGCAAGTGAATCTTTTGTAGCAAAAGCTGCAGAAAATGTTAAGACTTTCCCAAGGTTTTCCATGATTATTTATGACCATTGGTGTCTCATTTAACTGTAAAAATTCCATAAAGAAAAAAAATTCAGTTTTAAGTGTGCTTAATGAATACTTTGGCAGTACCCAGAAATATCCCAATAATAACCTATTTATTTGGTTTGATGGTTAGGTTTGTCTGCAGATTTGGTTTTTTCAATTCAGTGAAAATATTTTTGCCTCTGAAATTCTGGATTGTATTTTATGCATTTTCAATACAATCTTCTTAAGCCAAATAATCCCAATGTCTCATACTTACACCAATATTCATATTTTCTGTGTTTAATCTATTTATTTCTTACCTGAAAGTTGTCAAACAAGTTGGTGTGAATGAGAAATGCATTGTAATATCTAATTATCTCAAATTAATAACCTTTCTTACTGATTCTTCTACACCATTCCACACTTAATACAATTATCAAAAAAAGACAAATTGCTTTCTTACCCTCAGAATGGAGGTGGATGAAGCTGATGACAACACTTACAGGTATATAATATCTAGAGAGAGGGATAATTATTAAAGGCAAATTTGGTTACAGACAACTTCACAAGAGATTAAATCTTAGAAACTGCAGTGACAAATGGAAACACCTTTTTTCTTCCTGTTTTCTGTGTTCATATTGTCCTTTATACTTCCTTGAAAAGATGACAGGAGATTCAAGTTGAAAAGACACAAAACATCAAAAAAGGAGAGCCTTAGAAATATTTAAAGATGACCATTAAACCTGAGAAATAGGTTTTGTACTTCAACACCACAAATATTTGGGGCACACAACACCCAGTGACTCAAGGGGAGGAGAGTTTAAATAATACAGAGAGTGACATCATAACCATTCTTGGGATTTCTCACAGAAAAAAAGAAACCTCATTCTATGAATCCATAGAGATATCAATTAAACTATTTCTGGTTGGTACAGAAAACTTTATCTAAATGTCTAAATGACAGTCAAAGTATATATTCTAATACTAAAGGGATTGGAGTGGCCTATTGCCAGGTTTTTTGTTGTTGTTGTTTCAGTCCTTTCTGTGCATTTCATTTAATTAAAAGCTTGGGAGAAACTGTTTTCTGAATGTTTCATCACAAGACTCCTTATGTTTCTCTTTCCCTTAGAGGGCAAATTAACAGTAGTGGGAAAATTGCCAAAAGAAAATAGGAGAAGTTTTTTATGTGACCATTAATTTCTCACTTTAACAACAGTCATGAGCTTTAATCCCTTAATTGCTCTTACATAAAGCAATTTCCAAATAAACATCATTCATCAGATTACAAATACTGTTCTAAATTGTCACCAAGAAAACTTGTGTCATCAACAAATTCAATGGATACACTCATCAATCTGTTAAGAAAACATCAGGCACATTCTGTTGTTAAACTTGACAGGCTAATTGATGTGAAAATCTATTTTAGAGAAATAATTGTCAAATGCTCTTGAACACATGGTCAGAAATTAAGTTGATGAAAAAGTGCTTCATCTTTGATTGGGATTCCCCAGGAATTTCAAGGAACTTCTCCAATATGTAATGAAAGTGATACTAGATAAAGTGATGCAAGAGTCACCTCATGAAAATTCACTTAGAAAGGAAAAATGCCTATGTAAACAAGAAGACTTTACTCTTGGAAAAACCATATGCTTTTGTTACCTTGATGAACAGCAGTTAGTGTAGAGATGTGTCTTAGGACAGTTTTCCAATAACATACCTAAATCCAAACAACCTTGGGAAACACAATGGGACCAGCATATAAACAACTGACCAGGGATTCCTTCTCAGGCACAATTTGTCCAGCATAGATCATTGAGACAGGGAGTTTGACAACTAAGCTGACTTGATGAGTAAGGCAACTAGAAACTTGAGTGCAATGATCTCATTGATTCTTATACTTTCAAATAACATGGAAATATAATGTAGCCTGAGAAAGGATGTTCCCCACTCTTGGTTCTCTTTCTTACATCTCCTGGAATTAAAATAAAAAAACAATCCACATAATTCAAGAATTCTTTACATAGATTATTACATGGTCTTGCATTAGGTCAAAAGGGAAACATCCTCAGGCATGCAAGTACTGAGAAATTATATTGTCCATATAAAGTTCCTGAAACAATTATTAAAATAATTCAGTTGGTGAATAAAGTTTGAAAACCTTTATCCAAACTGAAGTGAAATAATGGGAAGATATGACAATCAAAAATATTTATTGAACACCAATATATAAGTAAAATAAGTACACTTTATATAGTTTGACTAAGGAAAACAAGGAAAGTAAGGAAATATGAGATACTGAGAGGATCTGAAACATCTCACTTAAAAGGAATAATTTTTAAAAATCCTAGAAGAAGTGAGGTAGTGAGCCATGCAGGTATCCACAGAGAAAGGCATTCCAGGAAAAGTAAACAACTACTACCTGATGCATTCAAGTAATCAGAAGGGAGAAAAGTGGCTGGAACAGAAGGATAGTTGGAAAAGTAACAGGACATAAAGTTAAGGACTCAAAGAAGTGTCTTCAGCTTTCATTATGAATGACATGGCAGTCTTTGGAGGGTTATAAAAAGAAAAATGATATGAACTGATTTATGCTTTAATCATCATGGCCAATTTCTTGAGAATAGATTATAAGAAGTCAAGGGGAGAAGCAGGAAGCCAGTAGGAGGCTGTGGCATAATCTGTATGAGATAGCAGTAGAAGAAACCATGGCAGTCAAAGTAAACACTTGAAGAGCAGTGGTCATGTCTGGGTATATTTTTAGGGTAGAACAAGTAGGCTAAATGAATAGAATGGATTGGTGTATAAGAAAGAAAGAAGAAAGTCTATGTTGACTGCATGGTTGTTGGCCTGAGTGCCTAGAAAGGGGAATTGCTATAACTAAGATAGAAAAGTGCAGGATTGTATGTGAGTGAAAATTTAGGAATTTTCACTAAATTAGATGTGGAAAGCAAGTGGAGATGTGATTAACACTGTTTATGCAATTCTGGAGATCAAGGAAGAGGCCGAAATTGGAGAAGAAAATTTGGTTGACATTATGCAATTCTGGAGATCAAGGAAGAGGCCTAAATTGGAGATGAAAATTTGGTTGACATCAAATCATAAACAGAGTTTGAAGCTATGACACTGATGGTGATCCATTGAAAAATGAAAGTACATAGAAAAACAAGGGAATTGAAGAATTAGCTCTAGAATACTCTGAAAAAATACTGTTTAGGGAAATAAAGAAGAACCAGCATTGATACATGTGATGAAGCTGCTTTAATTATAGGAAAAAATCAAGATGCATGTTGTTCTGGAAACCAGGAGGAGTGCTTCAAAAAGAAGGAATGGTTCAACTATGACAACAAATAGATTTACTATAATGACTTTGCAAAATGAAAGTCATGGCAATTTTGATAAGATGTACTTGTAAAGTCTTTGAGAGAAAGACTTGATTAAAATATGTCAAAAAAGAATAGAAAAAGAGAAATTTGTGATACAGATGCAGACAACCATTTTGAAGAGTTCTTTTTTTTTTTTTTAAAGGAGAGGAGGGGAATGGGATTTTAGTTGAATGAGGAAGTGGGATAAAGAGAAAGTTTTACTTTTTTAAACAAAATTTTCTAAAGGGAAATCTGCATTAATTCTTATTGGACATCCCTTGTGTGTGATGTTTTGCTTCTCCATTGTTGTTTTCAGAATGTTTTCTTTATTTTTGGCATTTGGCATTCTGAACATTATGTGCCCTTTGGTAGTTCTATTTGGATTTATTCTAATTGGAGTGCAATGTGCTTCCTGGAGATGTAAATTCTTGTATTTCATGAAAGTTGAGAAATTTTGGACCATTATTTCCTCAAATGCTCCTTTTGCCCCATTTTCCTTTCTCTTCTCCAACTGGAATTCCCATAAAACATTTGTTCCCCTGTTTCATGCCATCGTTCAACTCCTTGAGCCCCTGCTCAATTTTTTCCCATTTTTTCTCTGTTCTTCTCTCTTTGCAATTTCAGCTGCTCTGTCCTCTATATTGTTGATTCTTTCTTCTGTGATTTCAAATCTGCTTTTGTTGTCGTCTATTGTTTTTTTAATCTCACTTATTTAGTCTTTCATTCCCATAAGCTTTGTTTTATTTTCTATCCAAGGATTCCAATTATTCTTTGTGCTCACCCTGTGTCTTCTTAATGTTTTTTTCTGTTTGTTTTTTTGTTTCTTTTAATTTCTTTAGCCATGGTCTCCTTCAACTTTAAGATTTTATTTAAGAGATTTGTATGAACATCTTTGATTAGTTGTTTCAAATCCTGCATCTTGTATGGAACATTAATGTGTTCCTTTGCTGGGGTCATATCTTTCCTTTTTCAGAATGGCTTATAATTTTTAGCTGCTGTCTAAGCATCTGATTCAGATGCTGAGTGTACTCTGATGTTCGGTTTCTCTCTCTTGCTTAGGGATTTACAGTTAAGTAGCTACATGCTACCATTGTTCTTTCACTCTTGGTTCAACTTGTTCAAGATATTTAGGATTGTCCCTGTTTATCAATAGTTAAACAGGATAAAGTCCTCTCTATCAATAGATAGAACAACTAGAAAGAAGATCATCAAAGAAACAGAGAACTTGAGCAATATTATAAATGAGCTGGATCTGATAGACATATACAGAACATTGCACCCCAAAACACCAGATTACACATGATTCTCAAGTGTTCATGTATCTTTCTGCAGGATAGACCATATGATGGGCCACAACATGGCTCTCAAAAAATTTAAGAAGATTAAAACTGGAGACCAAGATGGCGTCGATCTAGGTGGTTACTCACGGTTCAGATCTCCCGGGACGGCCGACTGTGGATGCAGGTCCCACGCGAGGGACAGTGCAGTGGGTG
This sequence comes from Cabassous unicinctus, assembly GCA_029593785.1. Taxonomy (NCBI): domain Eukaryota; kingdom Metazoa; phylum Chordata; class Mammalia; order Cingulata; family Chlamyphoridae; genus Cabassous; species Cabassous unicinctus. Next base: position 25,834 of record JAQZBX010031981.1, read on the forward strand.
TGCGGAGTGGGAGCCTTGGGTCACCTAGCAGCTGGCGGATCCACGGTGTGGAGTGATCGGTGGAGATTTGTGAGTTCTGGGCCTGCCTTTAATGGTCAGCACGGAGGGCTGAGCCCCGCCCGCACAGAAAACGGCTGGCTGGAGCCGCGGATCCTACATCCGCAACTCCCGCTGCCTGCTGGCTTGTGGGAACATAATCTGAGGGAGGGAGGGCTCTGACAAAAGGTGGAGAGTG
>JAQZBX010031982.1:0-26068 GCA_029593785.1 Cabassous unicinctus
CTTCTTTTTATATATATATATATATATATTTTTAAAGATTTATTTATTTTATTTTATTTATCCCCCCCTTGCTGCTTGTGCTGCTGTGTCCATTCGCTGCGTGTCTTCTCTGTGTCTGCCTATCTCCTCCTTGCTGTGAGGTCTTGCCGCATCAGCCCACGGCGTCCTGCAAGCCGGCCTGCCCTCACAAGGAGGCGCCAGGAAGCGAACCCGGGGCCTCTCATATGGTAAACGGGTGCTCTATCCATTGCGACATACCCGCTTCCTCCCGTGAGGTTGCTGCATCAGCCCACCTCACCACTCAGGCCGGCGTGCCCTCACAAGGAGGCCTCGGGACGTGAACCCGGGCCTCCCATATGGTAAACGGGGGCTCTATCCACTGAGCCTACACCCGCTTCCTTACTGTGCAGACTTCTGCAAGCACAAGTGAGTCCCTGGTCCTTGCACAGGTGAGTCCCTTGGTGTGGCACAGGTGAGTCCCTGGTCCTGGCATGAGTGAGAGCCTGGGTTTGGCACAAGTGAGTCCCTGGCACTGACACAGGTAGTACCTGGATATGGCATATGAGAGGCCCTGAGTCTGGCACAGGTGAGATTCTGACTCTGGCACAAATAAGTCCCTGAGCTGGGACTTGCTAAATTATGGGTCTCATATAAATGAGTCCATAGTCCTGGCACAGGTGAGTCCCTAGGTCTGGCATATGTGAGGTCCTGCATCTGAGACAGGCATTTGCTGGGCTTGCCTAGGCTCCTGCCTCATTCATCCCCTTGTCCCCTGGAGGAGAGGTGATCACTCATACCTAGTGCTCCTTTCATAAACAAGTTAAAATTAAACTACCAAATGAAATACATGCAACATAAAAGATATACATTTATAATTTAAATGAACAGCCAATGAAATAGAAATCATGAAGGATTAAAATTAACTAGACACTGCCTCACATGAAGATTATATATTGAATTTGAAAAAAAAAAATACAAATTTATTATTATTGGAAACTTCAGGGATTTTTCAATTGCAAATTGGATACATGGTGTCACTGTTGAGTCCCAAGTCTATTTTTGTGCAATTAATTGGCAATCAGAAAAGTTCAGATTCTACTCCATGTAGGTGGATGGGGACTCTTTCAATTTCAAATAATCTATCATATTTTTGGTAACTGTGCCTTCATCTTGACTCTTTTGGTTTAGAGTTTGAGGACAAATGTCATTTTGTTGATGGTGAGATAAATTTGATTTCCAAAAAGCATTTCCAATTTGTCTTTTTGAAACTCAGGATATGCTCATAGAGATTCCAGGGAAGAACTTCTTCCATTCCTTCAACAGCATCTTCTTCAAATTCCAATTGCAAACTCTTGGAAAATCAGCATCAATTCTTACTTGAGGAGTGTAGAGTATAGAAGGATCTTTTGTTTAATTAAATGTACTCTGCTCAGTCGGGTACCTGGAAGCAGAGCTGGAGATTGGCTTTTCCAAGTGACTTTTTGAGGGTTAAGGGGAGGGAGGGACCAAGATGGGCCAGCAAAGGAGCTCCCAGCAGGTGTGTGGACCCAGAATCCAAACTCAGTCCAATCTGCAGGGAGCTCTGGAGCTGTACCCATGTGGATGCTACAAACTGACCTTTGTTGTCTGGGTTCAAGCATTGATTGAGGACAACTAGGGGAGGACAAATCTTCCTAGGTGATGTGGTTCCCTTCTGCTGGGAACTATTAGGAGTTCAGTTATGACTTCATGACCCTAGGGTTATCTGTCAAAGTGCATAAATTCAAAGTTCATGTATATTTACAATAATATATAATAATAATGTACAAATAATAGATGCATATAAATGTACTCAATATAATTGTAATATAACAAAGAAAAAATACCATATTTTATAATGTAATTATACATCTTTACAAACAAGTCATGAATAAATATGTATAATAATGGTTTATTGATAAAAGCATTTTTATTGAGATATATTCATATATCATAAAATCCATCCAAATGTGTACAATCAATTTTAGAACATTTTTGTTACTCCAAAAAAAGCTTATACCCCTTAACAGTCACCTCTCCATTCCACCATCTTTCCCCAGCACTACATACCCTCCAATCTAATTCATCTCTACAAATTTATTAATATTTCTATTATATTTAAATGGAATCATACAATATGTAGTATTTTGTGACTGGTTTCCTTCACTTAGAATAATTTTGTGTTTTTTTAGCTATTGAAATTTTTTAAAATTAGAAAAGTTGCAGATTTACAGAAAAGCCATGCAAAAAATTCAACACTTTCATATATCACCCTATTGCTGACACTTTGCATTAAAGTGGTACCTCTGTTACATTTGACAAACAACATTAAAATATTACTGTTAATTATATTCCATGGTTTGCATTAGGTGTGCCTTTCCCACATTGTGAATAAAATATGTCCAATGCTAGTTTGTTTGTTTTTTTTTTTTAGGAGGTACCAGAGATTGAAGCCAGGATCTCATAGATGGGAAGCAGGTGCTCAACAACTTGAGCTATATCAGCTTCCAACAATGCTAGATTTGCATCAAACCTATTCCTGGCCAAATATTACCTAATTATCTTCACTCTTTCATCACTCCCACAAGTCATAGAACTGTCCCTAGTGGTGCAGGAGGGAGGAGTTGGGGACCTCGAAGCTGACAAAAGCAAAGCTGCTGCTTGGTTGGGACTTGGCTCAAGAACCTGGTGACTTAGGCAATGCTGAGGTGGAGAAGGGGGAGGCACAGCAGCTCCCAGGGGACAACCCACCCAGGCACATGAGCTCAGGGAACCCAGGAGCACAGGGAAGCAGGGTGAGCCAGGCAAGGAGGGGGAGAACCTTGAAGTGGAAGTGGCTCCAGAGGGGACCCTGAGAATTCAGCAGTGGCTTTGTTCCACAGGTCCTTCCATGATGGGCCTGGTGTATACTCCAGGGAAGTTGCTGGCTGAGGCCCACCTGCTCCAGGAATCAGAGAAGCAGGCAGGTCTTCATAAGCCACTACAGGTCTGGTTTCAAGGATGGTCCCCATCCAGCTCTCAGGCATCATCTCTGCCTTTCTGGGAAACAAGGACACCAACAAACTCAGTTCCCCAATCACCTTTGCCTTCTTCCACAATGTGAGTCCTGGTTGGCTGGGTTGAGTTTGGGGCATCCTGGGTGTGGCCCTGCTGCTCAGCTTAGCTTTGGGGTTCAACAGTGCCCCTGGAGGTGCAAAATCTCCACAGGACTGTCAGCCCTTCCCAAGCCAGCTTGGGGTCAGCACCTGTAAGCCCCAGAACCAGCAGCTCACACCTATACCGTGACCCCCGGGCCAGGGCAGAAGGTGGTCTGTGCCATCTGGGAGCGCAGCCAGGATGGATGTGGTCACTGGGCCACCATAGGCTGCTGGATGCTGGGCACCAGGGATGGCAGCACCACCAGCAACTGCACCTACCTGAGCAGCTTTGCTGTCCTCATGGCACAGAATGACCTGCAGGTGAGTTCCTGAGAGGGGCTACAGTTGTTCCTGTTGCTCTGTAACAAATTACCACAACTCTGAAGCTTAAAGCAACAGACTTTTTTATGTCATATTATCTGTGAGCCCAGAGTCCGGTCAGTTGTAGCAGTTTTCTTCTCAGGATCTTAAGAAGCTGAAATCAAGGTGTCAGCCAGGGAAGCAATCTCATCTGAAGTTTGGGGTCCTCCTCCAAGCTCACTGATTTGGGGCAAAATCCAATCCTTATGGCTAAGGTCCCATGTTATTTTTGTCATTAAAAATATATTTTGAAGTATGTCATTCACATATGAACATGCATAAACAATAAATGTATAGTAAATATTGTGAACTTAAAAACAACATGCATATCATCATACATCACCCCAGCACCAACTCCCTGCATTGTTGTGAAGAATTTGTTATAAACTATGTAAGAGCATCACCAAAACATTACTACTATTGCCCATATCTTACATTTGGTGTATTTCCCCCCAAGCCCACCTGATTATTAATACTCTGTATTAGTATTATATATTTGTTATAGTTCATGAGTGAACGTTCTCATATTTGTCCTGTTAACCAGAGTCCATCTTCCACAACAGGATTTACTGTGTTATACAGTCCCTTGTCTTATACTTTCCATTGAAAGTGTACCCTCATTGTCTCTCATATTCATCATTGAGTTGTGCTGTCATCACCTCAGTCAATTTTAGAACATTTTCATTACTCTAAAAGGAAAAATCTCATATCCCCTTATACCCTCTTATTGGTGTCCCTTATAATTGATATAATATCTTCATTACCATTGCTGCAAAATATATTACAGTTAATGTGTTCTTGCCAGCTGTTTGATGGGGAGCAGTCTCAGAGCCTGGGGCCACTGTGCTCCTTCTCACATGACCTTTTAGGTTATGTCCCACTTAGCAAAGCTCCTCCTGGAAGCCAGTAGGAGAATCTCCCTCATGACAAACCTGTCTCAAGTTTTGAATCTCTTGCTCCAGGAAGAACCAAGATAGTTTAAAGGACTCAACTGATTTGATCAGGCCCAACCAAGACACTCTCCCCAAGGATAAACAACTGCTACATACCTTAATTCATCAGCAAATTCACTTCATAGTAGCATCTGAATTAACACTTGACAAGTTACTGGGATACTGGTGTCATCTTAGAATTCTTCTCACCACAGGGACCTATGTGTCTGGGTGTACAGAGGCTGTAGAAAGGAAGAGCTGGTGATGGCAGAGGTCAGAGGGGGTCAGGGCAGCCTGTCAGTGCATCTGTTTCAGGGGGAACCTTCTCTTCCTCCGTGGCCATTGGAGCCAATTCGTTCCTTGGAGTCCCAGGAACTGAGACTGATTCAGCCAACAGGCATTTACTCTGGGTATCCCCATAAAATACACGTGAAACAGATCTCAGCTTTTTGGCCAGGAAATGTAAACTACACTCCAAGGCTGTGTTTTTTCCTGCCTTCTTGCTGGACAACACATTTGTCACACTTAATTTATACAGTTTTTTATTTATTGAAGAGGTAAGTTATTTGTGTTTCAAAATTCAAACCAAATAAAAGAAGAAATGCTGAAGAGTCTCCTTCCTACTCCTACTCCCAGATGCTTGGTTCCTCTCCCATGAGCTATCCAAAAGTCTTAGTTTTTTCCTGTATATTTCTCTGGATATTTTGTATGTATTTAAGGCAAATACATGCATTTATTCTTTGTTCCATTTTTCACTCAAATGTTGGTTTATCACATTCACTGTTCTGCTTCTTGTTTGTTTTTTATTACATCTGGGTGATTATTCTGTAGCAGTCTAAAAAGAGCTTAACTAATTTTTTAATGGTACACAGCATTCCCGTGTGTGGATGTGCCTTAAACCATGTATCAAGTTTCCTCAAGGAAATTGCTAATGGGCAAAACATTGCAACAAATTATACATACTTCATTTTTCTTATTTTTGAGGATATAGTTAGGATGTATACAGGGTCAAACTATAACTGAATGTCAATAGATTTTGCCATATTTCAATCTATAGAGATTGCACCTGTTAAAACTTCTGCTATCACTTTGGAATGTGATTCTTCACTCCGTACCACCAGAGGTACCACTATTTTTGAATCTTTGCAGTAAATGTGGTATGTAGCATTACTTTATTTGTTAGTTATTAGGAGTGCTAAATGTTATCACTCTTACAAACATTTAAGAGCCATATATATGTATTTCCTTTTCTGGGAACAGTGTGTAAGTGTTGCCCATTTATCTATTAATTGATTGATCCATTGGTTCTTCTTTTAGTTGGTGGGAGCCATTCATTTACTTGTGAAATTAGTCATAAATCAAAGGTTATCAAAATATAATATGAAAATCAATAACCTTTCTATACACTACTGATGTGCAATCTGAGGAGGAAATCAGGAAAATCCATTTATAATAGTGACTAAAACAATCAAATATTTAGGAATAAACTTAACCTAGGATATAAAGGACCTGTATTTAGAACACTACAAAACATTGCTAAAAGAAACTGAAGGAGACTTAAATAAATGGAAGTACACTCTGTGTTCATGGATTGGAAGACTAATATCTTTAAGATGTCAATTCTACTCAAACTGATTTACAGATTCAATGCAATCCCAATAAAAATCTCAACAGCCTTTTTGGCAGAAATTGAAAAACAAATAATCAAATTTATTTGGAAAGACGATGGGCCCCAAATAGCCAAAAAGATCTTAATAAAGAAGAACAAATTTGGAGGACTCTCACTTCCTGACTTTAAAGCATATTACTTAGTTACAGTGGTAAAAAAAAAAAAAATGGTACTGCCATAAGGACAGAAAGATTGACAAATGGACTTGAATTGAGAACTCAGAAATTGACCCTCATATCTACAGTCAAGTGATTTTTTTTAACAAGGCTGTTCAGCCCACCCGCCTGTGCCAGAGAGGTCTATTAACCAAATTGTACTGGGAGAACTGATTAGCCATATCCAAAAGAAAGAAAGAAGACCCCTATCTCACACCTCATACAAAATTAACTCAAAATGGATCAAGGAGTTAAATAAAAAAACAACAAACATAAAACTCCTAGATGAAATTATAGGAAAACATCTTCAAGATCTTGTGGTATGTGGTAGTTTCTCAAACCTTACACCCAAAGCATGAGCAACCAAAGGTAAAATAGATGAATAGGACCTTCTGAAAATTCATCACTTTTGCACCTCACAGGACTTTGCCAAATGGGTGAAAATGCAGCTGACTCAATGGGAGAAAATATTTGGCAATCACATATCTGTTAAGGATTTAATATCCATGATATATAAGGAGATCAGACAACTGAACAATAAAAATACTAAGTATCCAATTTTAAAAAATGGTCAAAAACTTGAAAAGACCAATATCTAAAGAAGAAACACAATTGGTATAGAAAAAAAAGAAAAAATGTTTAACATCACTAGAGATTAGGGAAATGCACATCAAAACTACAATGAAATATCATTTCAGACCTATTAGACTGGCTGCTATTAAAAAGTCAGAAAAGTAGAAGAAAAAAAAAGACAAAAATTAAAAAAATAACAAGAAAAAAAAGTCAGAAAACTGTAAATGTTGGAGAGAATGTGGAGAGATAGGAACACTTATTCACTGTTGGTGGGAATGTAGAATTGTACAGCCACTGTGGAAAACTGTTTGTCAGTTCTAAGGAAGTTAAATATAGACTTGCCATGGGACCCAGCAATACCATTACTAGGTATATACCCAGAAGAACTGAGAGCAGTGACATGAATAGATATCTGCACACTGATGTTCATAGCAGTGATTATTCATGATAGCCAAAAGTTGGAAACAGCCCAAGTGTCCATCAACTGATGAATGGATAAAAAAATTGTGGTATATATACATGATGGAATATTATGCATTGGTAAGAAGAAATGAAGTCGTGAAACATATGACAACATGGATGAACTTAGAGGACATTATGTTGAGTGAAGCAAGGTAGACACAAAATGACAAATAGTGTATGATTACACTATTATGAACTAAATTTATTATGTGAAATATAAAAGTATGTGAAATATGAATATGGATAGAATTGCATGTATAAGACCATTTTTCTTTGAAGCTGAACAATTATTAGTTAATACTATAAAATTTTACTATCAGACAAAAAAAAAAACAAACCAATACATCATACTAAGTGAAGGAGACCAGACACATAGTACTACATTTTTTAGGATTCCATTTATATAAAATGTAAATATAAATTAATTTATAAAGATGAAATGAGATTAGTGGTTATGTCGGTCTAAGTAAAGAATGCTAAGACATGTGGAGTCTTTCTTCATGGAGTAATGAAATTGTTCTAAAATTTTTGAGATGATGAATGTACAACATTGTGATTATACTAAAATCCATTGCTTATACCCTTTGGATAGAATAGCCAGAAACAGCAGCTGTGTAAAGTGGGGGAAGCTCTTTGATTATGCCAGAGAATAACTTGAAGGGAAAAACTAAGTAATAACTCCTAGAGTATCTTTGCTGGATGAATATAATAATTAAATATCTCTCCTTGAGATAGCAAATATGAAGTGCAAAGAAGTATTTCAGATATTACTCATTTTTCTAACCGATTTATTTACTCACAACCTATAGGATGCTCCAATTTTTCATTTGGAAAAGTAGAGATGATTTAAATTATGAGAGTAATAGATAGTATCATAGTTGAGACTTACAAGGTGCTTATGTTTTGCCAGGCATTTTCTTATCATTTTTACATGTATTAACACAATCCTTATACAAATACTATGAAATATGTACAATCATTTTCCCCCTCCTTATTTTACAGGCAAGTACACTGAGGCATGAAAAGTTTAAGTAAATATTCTAAGGGGAACAGTCAGTAAGTCAGTGGTCAGATCCAAACCCATGGAGTCAGGCTTCTGAGTTTTCAGCTTTTTATTTTCAGCTTTTTAATACTAGGTTTAAATATTTTTTACACCTTTTTGCCAGTTTTTTCACATATCACAAAATTCACCCATTTAAAATGCATGGTTCAGTGGTTTTTAGAATATTCACACAATCTAATTTTAGAACATTTTCAACTTCCCCAAAAGTAAGTTCATACACAATAACAGTCACTCCTTATTCCCACTACCCCTTCTCTCCCCCAGGCCCAGGACACTACCTAGCTTGCTGTATCTGTGGATTTGCCTGTTCTGGACATTGCACACAAATGGAATCATACATTAAGCAGTCTTCATGACTGACTTCTTTCTCTCCCCACATTTTCAAAATTTATCCATGTTGTAGCATGTATCAGGGTTTCAATCTTTTTTATGACTGAGTAATATTCCATTATGTTCATATGCCACATTTTGTTTATCCTTTTATCTGTTAATGGATATTCAGGGATTTCCACCTTTTGACTATTATGAATTGTGCTGCTGTAAACGTTAGTCTACAAGGATTTGTTTGAATGCCTGTTTTCAATTCTTTTGGGTATGTGCACAAGAGTGAAATTTATGGGTTATATGGTACTTCTATGCTCAACTTTTTGAGGAATGGCCAGACTCTTTTCCAGAGGGGCTGCAAAATTTCACATTCCTGCCAGTAGTGTCACAGAGTTCAAATTTCTCCTCATTCTCATCAACTACATTTCTTGTTTGCCCATTTAATTTTATTTGCAGCCACTTTGGCCTTCCCTCTAAATGCTGAACATAGATTTGCCACATGACTCCTAGCATATGCCCAAGACAAAATAAACTGTATGTCCACACAAAAGCTTGTATATGAATGTTCCTTGCAGTATTGTTCACAATTCCCAAAAGAAGGAAGCAAATCAAGTATCCATCAACAGATGAATGGATGAACAAAATATGGTATGTATACACAATGGATTGTTATTTGACCTAAAAGGAATGAATTTCTCTGTACAACCTGGATGAACCTTGAAAATATTATGCTGTGTGAAGGAATCCAGTCAATTTAGTGCACACATTGTAGGATTTAATTTATATGTAATGTCCAGAATAGGCCAATCCACAGAGATAGAAAGCAGATTAGTATTTGCTTGGGGCTGGTGTGGGGAAAGAGGGAAGAAAAAGAGCAGGGATGGTGAGTGACTGCTAATGTGTATGAGGTTTCTTTTGGGGGCATTGATAATATTAAAGAATGTTCTAAATCCACTGAAATATATACTTTGAAACTTTTATCAAATCTGAAATATAGCTCATAAAGCTCTAAAATTTAAAAAAAATGGGGAGCAGATGTAGCTCAAATGGTTGAGCACCTGCTTCTTGTGTACAAGGTACAGGATTCAATCCCCAGTACATCCTAAAAAAGATAAAAAATAAAATTGGTGAATGGGTTTGGATGCAGACAAAGAAGGATTAAATTGAATAGTTCAAGAAAGGCCCTTAAAATCATGTTAGTTTCACATGACTTACAATAAACGTTACTATGTTTACATCCTTCACTGTTTCAAAATTTTTTATCTCTGTAACTTCTACTTGTCTTTCCTACCTCAGCTAAAATATAATTTCCTGCAGGGAACCTTCCTTAGTCATCCTTACCCTATAGACCCAAAATTCAGACTGGTGTGCAACTATGCTTTCTCATAGCCTCCCATTTTTGTTTTATTTTTGCAATGTGTCTAATTGTGAGTTATATATCTAAGATCTCTTCTACTTTCTTCACCACAAGCCATCCATAGAACTTATCACAAAAGAGACACTCCACATTTGTTGATGAATGAATGAATTACATAACTGTTCTATATATTTAAAGATCAATGAATTTTTACTGTCTCCCATATTTAGCTGTTGGCTCAAACCAGAAAAGGGATTCATATGGGGATTCCTTGGACCAGTCTGTGCCTTCCTCTCTGTGAGTGATGACATCATTGACCCTTGTTGTCAGCTGAGGGATTCATAAGGAGGGTGACAGAAGCAGGGCTGTCTTTGGGTTGTCATGGGTTTAGTTTGGTTTCCTAAGACTGCTCCTCCATCTACAAACTCTGGGGATGTTGATAAACCTAAAAGCTACTTAAGTGTAGAGTGGATGTTGGATAGGCTAGGGTGAAGAGATAACAGGTTTGAAATTTTATTCAATGAACATTCCATGGTTTCTCACCAGTCAATTTAACATTATTTCTGATGACCCTCTGGATTTTGAAAAGCAAATTCTTCTCCCTCAACAGTGATGTGTCCTCCCTCCAGAACATGAGGTAAGATGGAGGAGGTGGGACAAAGTGAAACAATCATGTATGGTCTAAAGAACAAAGCCATGTTCCACTGAAACTTCTGATTTCCCTTATCAAGGTCTTCTGAGGGGACAAAGCCATCAGATGCAGCCACCATTCTATGGCTCCCAGCTTAGATCCAATGGACTGCTGCTGATACCCAAACCATCTGTCCATCTATAATTCCATCTTTTAACTCCCTCCACAAGAAGGAGAATTGACATTGTTTGATGAAAGTTTTTTGGATTTTTTTTTTGTCAGCAGTCCTATAACTAAATCCCAATGATGTTTATGTTTTCAGGAAGTACTTAGAAAACAGCCTCTACTTTCAAACCCCAGCCTTCTTCTCAATGCTCTTCCTTTTCTCCATCTTGAATAATATTATTTAATATCAAATACTCTAGGAGGTGGTCTTAGTTTCCTATGGCTTCTGTAACAAAATATCACACACTAGAAGATGTGCAGTATTTTTCAAGGATAATGATTGGGAACTAAAGGAGAACATGTTAATTTTGCAAAACTGTGCCTGGAGCAAAGGATTTCCTAAGCCCCTGTTATTGGTTGAAAATTGTACCCCAAAAAGACATGTTCAAGTCTTAACTCTTGGTCCCATAACTGGAAATTTATTTGGAAATAAGGTCTTTGAAGATAAGATTAGTTAAGATGAGGCCTAATTGGATTAGGGTGGGCCCTGGCCAAATATGACTGGTGTCCTTTTAAGAAGGAGACTTAAACAAAGATACAGACAGAGGGAAGAAGCCTGTGAGAACAAAGACAGAGGTTGGAGTGATGCATCTATAAGCCAAGGAACAGCAAGGATTGCTGGCAAATATCTAGAAGTTTACAGAGACAAGGAAGGCTACTCCTCTACAGGTTCCAGTGGGATCCCAGCTTTGATGGTACCTTGATTTGGACTTCTAGCATCCAGGACTGTGAGATAATTAATTTCAGTTATTTTTAACTCTCCTAGTGTGTGACTCATAGTCATTCCAATACAATTTCTTGAAAATTGCAAAAGTAAAGGTGGGGCACAGTGTACCGATTGAAGTAAGAAGAAGTAAGTGTTAGAGAGATAAGTGTTAGTTGTGATATTAGACTTTCTCAATAATCCTTATTGATATTTTCAGCACCCTCTACTCACTGCAGAACCAAGAAGCAAAATCATTTATAGCATCGAATAATTCATGATAATGATTACTAATAACTAATACTTGGGTTTACTATTGATTTAGATTTTCAAATTTCTTTTTACCTGTGTTTTCTCACTGCTTCTTCCATTCTCCCTGGACTATAAGAATGATTATGGCCCCATTTGACAGACAAGGAAAGTAAGGACCATAGGATTCATGAGAATTGTTCAATGTCTTTTCAGTCGGTGAGAATTAACACCACTTGAGTCTCCCTTCTGACACTGCTTTTTCTCTCACCTCTCCCTTTCTCAGCAAAAGCTCTCAATCTATTTCACAAAGAAAATCCAGATCATCACAATGACACTTTGTGAAGTCCATGCTCTCAACCATACCGAGATCTAAGTCCATCCTTTCTGTCTTGCCTGTTACCATAGACAAGATGTCCCCTCTCCTATCTAAATACAATGCTTCCACCAGCACTTTAGATTCTGTCATTCATGCCTTATCAATATCTTTTTATAATTGTTCACAATTCTCTCCCTCCTTTCCCTCTTCTTTGTCTTCATCTTTTTCCTCTTACCCTTCCTTCTCCTCCTTTCCCTTTCTTTCCTCCTCCTCACGCCCTCTGTCCACTTTTCCTTCTCTTCCTTCTTCTCCCTCTCTCTCTCCTTCCCATTCTCCCTCCTTACCTTTCTGCCTTACTTCTCAAGAGGATTGCTCCCATCTTCATGGCAACATGTTTGGTTATTTTCTATGTTATAAACATGTACTACTTTTTCCTACATTCTCTTCTAGCTACCAGCCAAGAGATGACATTCTCTTTGTCTCTGTTTCCTTGTCTCTCACTCACAACAACAACCCATGCATATATGGCTTCTATCCTCCAACATTCTGCCAAACCCAGTCTCTCTCAGGCCTACAATGTCTTCTAGGTTCCTGAATGTCTTCTCAACAACTTCTGACAATATTCTTTAGTTTTTCCCTCTGAAATATTCCATCCTCATCCCCTCTAGGTTCTTCTGATATGCCTCTCCATGTCTTACTTCTATTATTTCTAGCTTGTCTCTTTCTCTCCTTTATAACTCCGTTCTCTCCCAATGGAATCAGTTCCAGAACAACTCCAATTCTCACTTCATTCTTTCCTCCTAGACAATAGAATTCATTCCTTGGACACCATTTAGAAGCAAATAATGCCCTAGTATGTTTCTCTAGGCCTGCTGTCTCCTCTGAGATCTAGAGGAGTGCTCCCAGTTGCTTGTTTGACATTTTTAATATATCAAACATACCTTCCAATTAGGCTTGACTGATAGAAAACTTGCAATCTTTATCTCCACCAAACATTTTCCATGGTGTCTTTCTTTTGAATGGCACTACTTCCATCAGTGACACAAGTTTGGAACCTGAAAGTTATTCTCAATAATCATTTTATTTTGCATCATAACTAACTTATTACACAACCTTGTTTTTTTACCTTCTCAATATCTCTCCAATGTGTTCACTTGACTCTATCTCCACCTCCCCCTTAATCCAGGGTGCCATTTTCATTTGCCTGAACAGTTGCAATATCCTCCTAATTGATCACCCATTTCTACTAGTTTCACTCTTCAATGCATCCTTCACTAAGAAACCAGAGGGATCTTTTCAAACTACAAAACAAATCCAGTCACTCCTTTTTCAAACCTACTACATGTGGGATCAAAACCAAAATCCATAAATAAACAAGTCCTTGCTTGGGCTGTCCCCTGATTACAATTGCAGCTTTACCTCCCACTTAGTCAACATTATTTCATCCATGTTAGATTTATTTTAGTCACTTAGATTCACTGCGCTTCTCTGGAACAAAGGTTTTGCACATATTCTCTCTTCCTAAAACATTCTATTTTCTTCCTTGACCCAAAATTATATAAGCCTATTCAGACTTTGGACCTCAGTTTCTATGCTGATTCATTCAAAAAACTTTCCCCAATTAAGGTGATTTCATATTTTTCATTCTGATAGCCCCCTGTACTTTTCCTTCAGAACATTTATCAGAATCAATTTACTCTTTTATTTTTTTTTTGACTATTTGATTAATGTCACTGTTCTTTCTAGATTTCAGCTTCATAGGGACAGGCAACATGTTCCTTTTCCTTACTATTTTGTTCCCAACATCTCACACAGTACTGAGCATATAGAAATGTTCAGTATGTAATTGCTGCATGATTAATTGCATGAATGAATGAATAAACTGCATTTGTAGAAGGAATGAGAATTGTCTTATCAGGTTCTCTCCAGTATCCAACACTAAATAAGTGCCTCAATATTATCCATTGAATGAGTAAATGGATGAATAAATGAACTTTCTGACACTGGTAGGGATGAAATGTTAGGATAAGCTACTGATTAGGTTATGGCATCTTCTTTTTTCCTTTGGGAATTTTAAGATATTTCTCCGCCCTAGTGATTTTTTTTCATTTTCACTGTCATTTCCACCTATTGATATCCCAATATTTCACTATAATCCAACAGTATTTATAGACCTTCGATCCATTGTGTAAATCTTAGTTCCACTATTGAAACAGATCTGGAATTAAATATCAGCTCTACCAAATGCTTGCTATGTGAACTTAGTCATATTACTAAATAGTTTAAATCCTCAGTTGCTTCCTTTGTCTCCTCTCTTCAGATGAGACAGTCTTCTTAGGTTTCCTTAATCAAAACTGATTACTTTCTTCCCTTTGCAGAATTTCAGTGGAATATGTATTTTTGGGGGCAGGGAGGGATGTGAATACTCCCACCCACCATTTTAAATATTACATTTAGTTTGTGATTGATTCAGCCAATGATGCTGAATATAATTGAATAGGATATAATGTAGCATCCCTCAGACAGCTGATGCAGTCCACACAGATGAGGGTCCCCAAGAGCTGATGCTCAATTTTTGCTCCATTACAGCTCTGTCACCTCAGAGCTCATACCTATTCATGAAGAATATGACAGATAATCCATATCATTCTGTTTAAGGAAGTGGCAAAAATTCTTGGGCTAGCTCACCCTCAGCAAGGCCACATGCTCATCCCTAAGAGCTTATTCCTCTGAGTTCCTGAACAATATCTAAGCTTCCTGCACTAGGGAATCCCAGAGAAACAAAATTTCTGCATTTGTATACCTATTGTATTAGTGTCTTATTATTGCTGACTTGTAGCTTAAAGTAGCACAAATTTATTATCTTCCAAATTATGGACGTCAAAAGTCTGTAACGAGTGTTAGGGAGCTGAATTCAGGGTGTCAGTAGGATTGTGTTCCTTCTGAAGGCTCTAGGGGAGAATCCACTTTCTTGTCTTTTCCAATTTTTAGAGGCCACCTGCATCATTTGCCTTGTGACTCCTTTCTCTTTCTTCAAAGTCAGAAGAACAACTTCTCCAAATCTCTCTCTCCTTTTCTTCATCCTCTCTCTTTCTCCCTCCCTTCTGCTCCCATCATGAGATCTTTTTCTCTGCTTTTGACCCTCATGCTTCCCTATTTCCCTTACTAGGATTCTTGTGACTATTTTGGTTCATGTGGATAATCCAGAATAATTTTTTCATCCCAAGATGGAAAAATTAATTTAATCATAATCACAAAGTTCCCTTTTCCATGGAAGGTAACATATTCATAGGTTCTGGGGATTGGATATAAAAATCCTTGGGAGAATCATTATTCTGTCTACCACATATATTATATATAGGTTGGGTTTACTTACTGTAGCACTATAAATTCTGCCTCATATTATACATTATAGATATCCAGAGATGACCATACTATGGAAGAGAAGCATGCTTTTTTTTTTTTAATTTACTGAGGTATCATATTTAAAATATAAAATTTTCCACTTTAAACATTTTTAAGTATACAATTCAGTGTTATTAATTACATTCAAAATGTTGAGTCACCATCACAAACAGCCATTACAAAAACATTATGATCCTAAATAGAAACTTTGTACACAATACCCAATAGCTCCCAAGGTTCTGTCCTGAAACTACACTCTTCTTTTTGTTTAGCAGAAGCCTCAATTTGAGATCTCAGGTCTCTATGTACAACTGCATGACCTATATCTATCCTCAAAAACAAACCACAAACCAACCTGGAAGGCACATGTGTTAGCAGTATCCTTCATCTTGTCAATGAAGAAATTGAGGCCAGGTGAGCCTAAGTGATGGGCCTGCAACTCACAATATGTGACAGGCTGAAATGAGGAGAGGACATTTGTCTTCTAACTCCTACTTCAGGTCCTTTCATTATCCTACCAAACATTCCAACAAAATGGGTGGGGATTTAGCATTTCTGCTATCCATTTCCACATTTTTACAGTTGAGTTAATTAAAATCTACATACATTTAGCATCAGTACACCTTCTCAGCCGTCCTCTTATCTCCTAATAAACAATAGTCTAGGTTTTAGCTCCATGCTTTTTTTCTTTGTATTTAGTTCCTATTAGTGAGACCAATGCAATAGTTGTCCTTTTGTGTCTGGGTTATTTCCCTTAACATAATGTCTTCAAGGTCCATCCATGTTATCATATGTGTCCCAATTTCATTTCTTCTTACAGCAGCATAGCATTCTATTGTATGTATATACCACATTTTGATTATCCATTCATTAGTTAGTAGACACTTGGGTTGTTTCCATCTTTTGGCAATTGTGAATAATGCCACTATGAACTTCGGTGTGCAAATGTCTTTTCAATTCACAGTTTTCTTTTCTTCTGGATATATAGAGATCTCTCTCTCTCTCTCTCTCTCTCTCTCTCTCTCTCTCTGTGTGTGTGTGTGTGTCTCTCTCTCTCTCTATGTATACTATACATAGAGAGAGAGAGAGAGAGATAGCACAGGATTGTTGGATCACATGGCAGTTCCTGAGGAACTGCTAAACTGTCTTCCACAGAGGCTGCATCATTTAACATTCTCACTGACAGTGAAGGAGAGATCCTATTTCTCCACACTCTCTCCAGCACATATTGTTTTCTGTTTTCTTAATAATGATCATTCTTTGTGGTTTGAGATGACATCTCATTGTCATTTTGATTTGCATTTCCATAATAGCTAGTGATATTGAATATTTTTTCATGTGCTTTTTGGCCATTTGTATTTTCTCTTTAGAAAAAATGTCTGTTTATGTCTTCTTCCCAATTTTTTATTGGATTGCTTGCTGTTTCATTGTTGAGTTGTTTGATCTCTTTATATAGAATGGAAATCAAACCCTTATCATATATTTGGTTTCCAAATATTTTATCCCATTGAGTGAGCAGCCTATTCACTTTCTTGATGAAGTCCTTTGAATCACAAAAGTGTTTAAGTTTGAGGAGGTTCCATTTATGCATGTTTGCTTTTATTGCTCATGCATTCAATGTAAGGTTTAAGAATCCATCACCAGGTCTTGAAGAGGTGTCCTTACATTTTCTTGTGGGAGCTTTATGGTTGTAGATTTAATAGTTAGTCATTGATTTATTTTGAGTTAATTTTTGTAAAAGGTGTAAATTAAGCTATGGATATCCAGATCTCCATTTGTTGAATAGACTGTTCTGCCCAAGCTGGGTGGGTTTGACAGTCAAAAACGACTTGACCATAGATGTGAGGGTCTGTTTCTGAACCATCAGTTCAGTTCAATTGGTGTATGTGTCTATCTTTATGCCACTACCATGCTGTTTTTCACACTGTAGCTAGGTAAAATGATTTAAAGTCTGGAAGTGAGGGTCCTCCAACCTCGCTTTCTGTTTTAAAATGTTTCTGGATATTTGGGTCTCATCATCCATCATCCAAATATATGTATGTCATTTGGGGTAGAATTGATATCTTAATGATATTTAATCTTCTAATCCATGAGCATGAAATGTTCTGTCAATTATTTTGGTCTTTTAAAATTTATTTTAGCAAAGCATTGTAGTTTTCTGAATACAAGTGCTTTACTTCCTTGATTAAGTATATTCCTAAATATTTGATTATTTTATTCACTATTTTAAATAGATTTTTTTCCTGACTTCCTCTTCAGATTGCACATTACTAATGTATAGAAACACCACTGATTTTTGTGTATTGATCTTGTATCCTGCCACAATGCTGAAAATATTAGCTCTAGCCACTTTGCTGTAGACTTTTTGGACTTTCTAGGTATAGTATCATATCATCTGTGAATAGCAAATGTTAACTTTTTCCTTTCCAATTTGAATGCCTTTTATTTCTTTTTCTTCCCTGATTGCTCTACCTAGAACCTCTAGCACTAAAATAAACAACAGTGGTGACAGTGGCATACTTGTCCTGTTACTGATCTCAACAATGACTCTTTCAGTCTTTCACCATTGAGTCCTATGTTAGCTGTGTGTATTCCATATATGGCCATTATCATGTTGAGAAAGTTTCCTTCAATTCCTATCTTTTGTAGTATTTTTATAAAGGAAGGATGCTGCTTTTTGTCAAATGCTTTTTCTGCATCAATCAACAGGATCATGAGATTTTTCTTCTTTGATTTATTAATGTGGTGTATTTTGCTGGTAGATTTTCTTGTGTTGAAACACCCATGCATGGCTGGTATAAAACCCATTTGGTCATGATGAATAATTCTTTTAATATGTTGTTGTATTCGATTAGCAAATCTTTTGCACCTGTATTCAATTAGGGAAATGAGTCTGTAATTTTCTTTTTTCATAATATCTTTACCTGGTTTTGGTAATTGGGTGATATTGTCTTCAAACAATGAGTTTGGTAGTGTTTCTTGTTGTTCAATTTTTTGGAAGAGCTTGAGTGAGATTGGTATTAAATCTTTGAATCCTTGTTAGAACTCACCTTTGAAACCATCTGATTCTGGACTTAACATTTTGAGGTGGTGGTGATGATTCTTTCAAACTTTTTACTTGTGATTGGTTTTTTGAGGTCTTCTATTTCTTCTATGGTCAGTGTAAGTTGCTTGTACATTCTTATAAATTTTTCCATGTCATCTATGTTGTATGGTTTTTTGTCATACAGTTATTCATAATGTCCTCTTATGATCACTTTTATTACCGTGGGGTCAGTAGTATTGTCCCCAATTTCATTTTTTATTTTATTTCTTTGGATCTTCTCTCTTTTTCCTTTCTCAGTCTAGTTAATTGTAAGTTAATTTTTTTAATCATCACAAAGAGCCAACTTTTGGTTTTGTTAATTCTATTTTTTTATTCTCAATTTCATTTATTTTTGCTCTGATCCTTGTTATTTCATTCCTTCTGCTTGCTTTTGGAATAGTTTGATATTCTTTTTCTAGTTCCTCCAGTTGTGAGTTAGGTCATTGATTTTAGTTCTTTCTTCTTGTGAAATGTAAACATTGAGTGCTATAAATTTCCCTTTCAGCACTTCCTTTAATGCATTCCATAGGTTCTGAGATGTATTCTCACTTTAATTCATCTAGAGATATTTATTGATTTCTCTCAAAATTTATTCTTTAATCCATTGATTATTTAATAGTGTGTTGTTTATTCTCCATATATTTGGGAATTTTCCCTTTTTCCATCTGATGTTGACTTCCAGCTTTATTCCATAATGATCAGAGAAAATACTTTGTATAATTTCAATCTTGTTGAATGTATTTAGATCTGCTTCATGACCTAAGATGTGGTCTATCCTGGAGAAGGATCCATGAGCACTTGAGAAAAATGTATATCCTCCTGCTTTAGTGTGCAATGTTCTATATGTCTATTAGGTCTAATTCATATATCATATTATTCAAGCTTTCTGTTTTTATTGATCCTCTGTCAAGATGTTCTATCCAATTCTGAGAGTGGTCTAGTGAAGTCTCCAAATATTATTGTAGAGGCATCTATTTCTCCCTTCAGTTTTTGCATGTGTGCCTCATGTAATTTGAGGCATCCTGGGTAGGAGCATTGCAGCAGTTTGGTATTATTTATGAATTCCAATAATATATATTGGATTATATTTGTAAACTGGTCAGTTCCTCTGGGCATATAGGATTGTATTAAATTCTGAGATTTCACTTTTACTTGATTAAATTATATTTAAGGCTTTGATTCAGACAGAGAAGATGACACAGCAGAAGGGAGTTTGAGTTTTGATGCTAGAGCCCTGGGAAGTAGAAACACAGAGAAGCAGATACTTGAGGAAAGAGACAAGGCTCTATTAGATGTGGCAGAGACCTCGGGAAGAGAATGAGCCTCATAGTCTACAGCTGACATTGTGAAGAGAGCAGAGCAGCTGAGCCTGGAATGAAATTAGCCAGAGGAAGAGAGACAAGCCTTATGCTAAACTACAACTGAGAAAAGGAGCTGGGACCATGAAGCCTTAGGAGGCAGAGGAAGGCTGGACCCTCACAGAGACCAGCAGCTATTTTGCTTCAACACATGGCAACAAACTTTGGTGAAGGAAGTAACTTATATTTTATGACCTTGTGACTGTAAGCTTCTACTCCCAATAGATACCCTTTATAAATGCCAAGAGATTTCTGGTACTTTGCATCAGCACCCCTTTAGCTGACTAATACATGTATATATATTTATGATTGTTGTTTTTTCCTGGTGAATTGCCCTTTTTATTAGTAAATAATGTCCTTTTTTATCTAATGACAGTTTGCTTTTAAAATCTATGTCATCTAGACTTAATATAGCTATTCCAGCTTTTTTTTCATTACTGTATGCATGGAATAACTTTTTCCAGTTAATCACTTTCAATGTATTGGTATCCTTGGGTCTAAGTTGAGTCTCTTTTTGATAGCATATAGATGGCTCATATTTTGTTATCATTTCTACCAGGCCATTTCTTTTAATTGGGGAGTTTAATCCATTAACATTCAATGTTATTACTGTAAAGGCAGTACTTATTTCACCCATTTTGACCTTTGGGTTTTAACTGTCAATTTTTATTTTCACCATTCTTTTGAGACTTTTAGTTACTTTTACTTATATAATCTTCCTTTATAAACTCTTCCAAGACTCTCTCTCCTGTCTTTTCTTTTAATGCTGTAGTATACCCTTTAATATTTCTTGCTAAGCTCTTGGTTACAAGTTTCCATTTATCTCTGAATACCCTAAACTTACCTTCATTGTTGAAAGACAGTCTTGCCAGATATAAGATTCTTGAATGGCAGTTTTTCTTTTGCAGTTTCTTAAATATATCATTCCACTGCCTTCTTTACACCATGGTTTCTGATGAGAAATCGACACTTTATCCTAACTGGTATCCTTTGCATGTGAGGCATCATTTTTCTCTTGCTGCTCCATAATTCTTTCTTTGTCTTTGGCATTTGGCATTCTGATTAGTAAGTGTCTTGGAGTAGGTCGGTTCAGATTCATTCAGATGGGAGTACATTGTGTTTCTTTGACATAGATATCTATGTCCTTCAATAGGGTTATGAAATTTTCAACCGTTATTTCTTCAGATATTCCTTCTGACCCTTTTCCCTTCTATTTTCCTTCTGGGAAACCCAGGACAAATACATTTACACATTTCTTGCCATCATTTAGTTCCCTGTTCATTTTTTTCCCATTCTTTTCTTTATCTGTTTTTTTTTTTGTATGTTGCTTTCAAAGGCATGTCTTCAAGCTCACTGATCCTTTCTTCTGCCTTCACACATCTGCTTTTTTAAGTCTCCAGTGTATTTTTAATTTCATTTATTGTGCCTTTCATTCCCATAAGATCTGCTATTTTTTCTATGTGGTCTTTCAAATTCTTCTTTGTGCTCACCCCCATGTCTTCTGAATATCCTTAATTTCTCTAGCCATCTCATTGAATTTATTAAGGAGATTTGTTTGAACATCTATGATTACTTGTCTCAACTCCTTTATGTCATTTGGAGGCTTTTGTTGTTCCTTTGTCTGGGCCATATCTTCCTATTTCTTCATATGGAATGTAATTTTTTATTGGCATCTGGCTAAGTAGGTGTATTTATTCTGGATGCAGTTTCTCTCTTTAGTTTAGGGCTTTCTTGCCTTTTCTCCCTTTCTGGTTGTATAGTAGGAGCCAGGGTTGTGTATGGTACTGTAAGCTCTGGAAGCTGATGCTGCCCACATTGCTCCAGGAACCAATGCACTTCTCCCACATTTATCCTCTGCCTGGGTGCCTGGGTAGCAACAGATCCACAACTGGATATAGAAATCCAAGCTGAGCAGGTCAAGACAGTCTGTAGTTGCCTGGAGAGACTGATGAAGCCTCACACTCCTTTCTCCCCTGCCTGGGTGGCAATGGAGCTTCAGGTCTTGGCAGCAAACTAAGCTGTGTGTTTCAAAACTGACTGCAGTTGTCCAGGTAGAATAACCTAGTACTGACCCCCTCCTCCCCTGCCAGGTGTAAGGATGGACCCTTGGGAGTGACCAACAGTCTAGTCCTTGTGGACTGAATGCACCTACAATTGCCCTAAGAAGCTGAGGGACTACTGTCCCTTCTGCCCTTTAAGTGTTGAGGATTGAACCACAGTCACCCAACCAGTCTGTGTAGGCTGAAATCATCTGTAGTTGCCCAGAGAGGCTGATGAAACACAGCTCTCCTCCTATTCTATTTAGGGGATTGAGGTAGAGACAGAGGGCACCCAATAGTAGAGTCTGTGCAGTCTGACAGTGCCTGAAGTTGTCTGGAGAGGCTGAGGAAATGCCAGGCCCCCTGCTATTCTATTGGTGGACAGGGATGGAGCCAGAGTTGTCCAACTATTCAGTTTGTGTGGGCTGAAAGCACACACAGTAGCCCAGAGAGCCTGGGGAGACACTGCCTCCCTCTTGTCCTATCCGAAGTAAGAGTAGAGAGCCATAGGCATCCAACAGCCCAGCTCGTGCAGGCCAAAAATAAACCTGTAGTTGCCCAGAAAGCCTGAGGAAACACCACACCTCTCCTATCCTATGGGGTGGGGGGTGGTGTTGGAGTCCCATGTGCTCAGCAAACCAGTCCATGAGGGCCAAAAGTCCCTGCAGTTGCCTAGAGAGGCTGGGGGAACACAGTTCCCTCCTCTACTATTGGGGACCAGGGATGGAGTACAGGTGTCTGAGTATTCAGTCTACGCATGCTAAAAGTGTCTGAAGTTGAAGAAAGTGTCAGAAAGGTTGAAGAAACATCAGACACCTCCTATCCTATGGGTGTGTTGGGTGGAATTAAAAGCACTCAACAATTCAGTCTGTCCAGGCCAAAATTATCTGCAGTGGACCAGAGAGGCCAAGGAAAAACAGCTCCATTCCTATCCTAATGGGTGCAGGGATTGAGTCTCAGATGTCTGACTATTCAGTCTGTGCCAGCCAGAAGAACCTACAATTGCTTGGAGAGGCTGGTGCATGTCCCCTAGCTTCCTCCCTGCTGGAGGTGAGGCTGGAGCCAAGGCTAGGACTGCAATCTGATGTGGGTGGAATGAAGCCAGTCCCTATAATTCCTGTGATTCTCAGTCAGTCCTGCTTCCCCTCATTCTAGAGGATGAGTTAAAATGGTGGCTACTGGCCTCTTTCTGACTTGGACAGGTTCAAATTTCAGCTACTCTTAGGATTATACTTTAGCCAGTCAAATTTACTAATCAGTAGCTGGAGTCAGTACACAACTCTCACTTCTTCCTTCCCCATTTTTGGGAAATGGAGCTTCCAACTCCAGCCATGGTATAGCTCCCTAAGCAGCTTGCTCCACCAGTGGATGATGGTCACTGGCCTCTGCTGTATGGATTGCTCTACTCATGAATCTTCACTGCAGATGCACAGTCTCCTCCTTCCATTCTTTCAAAGATATTGCAGGACTTTCTTCTGGTCTCCTGGGCACACCAAGCAGGTGCTTTAGGCATCTCTGTGTAATTACTAACTGCCCTGAAGGATGGGGTGACCCTTGAAGTTCCTTACTCTGCCACCATCTTTCCCCTCCTCCCAGGAGAATGAATTTTTTTATCTAGATGAAAAGAGTAATGACACCAAATAGCCAACCAAATCTTCCAAAATTCAAAGGAACTTATTAGGTATTTCTACTATCTATGGGTAATGGACCAAGCAAATTTATTGCTTAATGTACTTTTATCTTCTACTGTCTCCTAAAACTTGGTGTGTCTGGTGTCTGAAGATGTGGGGGTATCTCCGTATCATTCCTATTGTCTCTTCCATGGCTTTCTGCAGTGTTGTTCAAGAAAAAACAAAAAGAGTCTCACATTCAGCTCTGAAGAATTTCCTGAAGCAGAATGTATATAAACCTTTTCAGCAGAGAAATACATGTGAAGTTGCCCATATTAAGTACTAGAAATACAATGAACTTACTATATATTTAGAAATAAATAACTCATAGTGGAACTCATAGTTTGATGGAAAGGATAAATGGGGAAAAAGAGAACACAATGCATCTTTTGCATCTTAGATGATTAACACAATGTAGCATTCCCAACATTTAGCTAATTCCCCACCTGAAGCTACATTTCACAAACCATGAATCAGAGGGATTAGGACAAACATTTTGAAACAGATCTTTTGTAAACTGGGTGTAAGGAGACATAGGAAGGTGCAACTTCTGAGAAAGAACAGGGTCTAGCAACATGCAATCTAACATGGCCTTTTGATCTTAGCCTGACAGATTCAGCTAGCAAGGAATTTTGTGATTCAACATTTTTAAATTTTCTTATTTCCTCCTTCAAAAGAGAATTATAAGTTATATTTCTATGGTCGTCTATATCATACCTAAAAAATATCTTTCCAGGTTAATTAGAAAGAGCTTCTAAACTCTACCCTTTTGTTCCATGGAAAACTGAACTGACAATTTTTGACCAATGAAAAGGGAGAAAGAAAAAAATACTTTCTTGTATGTTTCAAGAAAATTCCTTATTTCAGCAATGTGAAGGACGTCATGGGGGACATGTTTGAAATTCAATTCCTGCAGAATCTAGAATTTTCTATGTACTACACTATGTTCAACAGACTCTTGGCATATTAAGGGCTAGCTGTGGCCTAACTCCTTGGTCACCTTGGGTTAAGTCCTCTTCTACCACCTCTTCTTCCTACAAAGTCTCCTCCAGATGCTACAAGTCTCTAAGCTGGGAAACCAGCCTCCAAGAAGAAAATTCTTCAATGCATTTTTCTACTTATATAGGTTTAATTCTTCATTCATTCAAAAGCATTGATATCTTGCCTTGTCCAAGACAGGGATAAAGAATGAGACACAGGTTTTCCTGCATGGAATTTTCAGGGAAGAAATTAAGTGGTAAGTAGACTTGTCTCAGAGACAGAAAGCTTTCTATAAATTGAGTCTCTACAGCTGAACAAGTGAAATAAAAACTGTGTAACAGGCTGTCTCATTTCATTCTCACACCAAGATGTAGTTTCAAAACTCAAACCTGGGATGTGCCCTGAGTTCTAACTCAAAGGTATGACCTGTAGGAGCCTAGCTATCCTTTCCATGGCATGTATCCTCCTTTTAATATAACTGATTTTTGCTTTAGTCTGCAGTTCACACATGATGTACTTAAGCCCAACACTTGACTTTTCTCACTCTGTTACTCTTTCAGTACATACCTTAATAGAGAATGTTCTCCCCAACAGCATATGTGGTTTGATCCTCAGCTGGTAAACGTAGGCTCCCAAGCTCCCAGATATCCAGCAACAGCTCCTGGTTCCTCCAATTTGGCTGCACCCATGACTGGTCCTGTCACCCCTATCCTTAGGCCAGTAATGACAACTATTCTCTATATCATTTGCCAAATCTGAATAAATATAAACATGAGTCAGGCTGAATCTGGGATACATCACAAACAGTGCTGATATTGATTAGCAATGTCTGCCATGTGTGCCATGGCAATACCCATTCCAAGTGTCTGGAGTGGTGATACAGGGGTAGGGGCTGCATGCCACCCATGGGCTCAGAAAAGGGCAAGTCAGATTGCTCCATCCTTGCCTTCGGCCATTCTGTTTCCCAGACTGTAGCTGTCTCACTGGCCAGATAGCTGAGTGGGTAGCCCAAAGGCCACAGAGCTCTGAGCTGCTTCCTTGGTTCCTCATTAGAACAGCTCTCAGTTAAATGTAGCTTCAAAGCACAGCCCACCAGGGTCCCATGTGGGTCTACATATTGCAGACAATGCTGGTATTAGCTTTTCCTCCTCTGGAGTTAATTTTATCCAGGCAAAGATAGTGAGATGGTTCTCCTCAGAGGGATAAAGGCAACTTGAGATCGGGGTGGGGCATTTTTACATGACATTTATACAGAAATAACTAACTTCTGGATAAACTTTCAAAAGTTTCCAGTCTAAACTAAAAAAGTTTATCTTCCATGTTCTACGGAAGAATTAAACTGACCAAAAAAAA